>APFE030557596.1:0-25910 GCA_000404065.3 Pinus taeda | reverse complement strand
ACACAATAGATCGCGAAGCTAAGACACCAATGTCCCAAGAACCAGAAGAGATGAACGAGATGCAAGATAAAGGAAGTTGGAAGACCATAGAGAAGAAAAAGAAAGCTACATCACCAATCTTGCCAAGAAAGACAAGGAGTCAGACAATTAGAAATTAAGAAATTATAAGTCCGATAGACCAATTTGGTCTCAGTGGACGTTAACCATCATCATCATCATCATCATCATCATGAACATTAGGGTACCAGTTTTGCTGATGATTTGACCATCCAAGATAAATTTTCGTCAAAACCCTAGGAGAGGGAAATGAACCTTACCTAGGCGCAACTGAAGCATGAACAAGTTTTGAAATGACCCATTGGAACCTGGCATGATGATGATAACCTCTAAATTATGGTATACTCATCTGGATGGTGACATGGACCGACATTTGGACAACTTTGAAAGGAGTGAAAGCAAACCTTAGACCTAATATCTAGTGACCAAATTTTGCTTGAAGACTCATTGAAATGACAAAATTTGACCTTGATACCTTAAAATCATTTTGTAAGAGCATGTTTGATCACGAGAGGAAGGCTGCAAAGACTGACACTAACACCCCTAATCTAGAATACCTGGTCAATAGGATCCCAAGCATGAAGAAGATACTGTAGCAAACTTATCTGTTGTCTCATGCGAGATAAGCAGAAAAACTTTAGTAAACCACAGTTCCTTAATGCATCCACTGTGCCCTGGTCATGTAAAGAAGTCATATCCTCCTCTTCATGTTCTCGTTCTCGCCATGAAATGGCCATCTTGATCCAACAAATATCTGAAATACAAACATTAGATGAGTTAGGATTCATTTTGGGTAAAAAACAGTTCAAAATTTGATGAAAAAACACTGTACAAACTTTCCCTTCTGCACCCATCGCACTTAGCCCTTGAGCAAGGTGAGATGCATATTACGTTTCCTGTTGGAAGCCCAGTATGCGTCACACTTTTCGATAGGGGTAAAGTGCGATGATTGGAGAGTGAATTTTTAAAAACCATGAGGCCCAGAAAGATGAGGAAACTTGCCCAGAACTGAGAAAAGATGGAATAGAATCAAAGAGCTTAAGGATAGCTCCTACTTGGTGCTGATAGCGTGGGAGATGATCCACAAAATCTCTCGCAATCGAATGGTGAAATTTGGGGGAAAAACCACTTTAGAGCTCCAAAATCCAATATTTGAAATGAAATGTTAAAACTACTTTTTTATGTTTACTTTTTCATGTACTTCAAGTAAATGTTAGTTTTAGCTCATTTTTCATCCATAAATATGTATTTTTAATCAATTTGATGGAGTTTTGAGCAAGTTGAACAACTGTTGATAGAATCTAATGTGCTAATGGTAAATTGAGCATCTTTGATTGCCAAGTAAATTTTTGTCTTCTTTTCGAGCTTTGATTCAAAAATGAAAAGAAAACTATAGACTCCTCTTTAAACCATTTTCAAACTCTCTAAACATGAAAAGATTGTCGAGCATTTGTCTTTTCTGGCTCGTTAAAGTATTGGAAACATCATCCCTCTTGTATTATTTTATCCATTTTTGGACTTGAGGTATTTTCGTACCTTTTCAAACTATTTAAACATGAAAAGTACTGAGTTATCCTTTTCGTTAAACTCGTTAAAAAAATAGCGACAAACTTGTCCATCTAGACGAGACCGAGTTTCACCATCACTAGACTCGTTAAAACATCAAATAACGATGGGTTTGCTTGAAGGGAAAATTATAAAACAAGCATATGTTATCCTCCTCAATCTTGACAAAAATAAAGAGGTACTGGTCAACAATGACTGGGGAAAAAAGGGAAAAATCTTGAAGAATTTATGGTAGCAAGTCGCTCTTGAACATGACACTTTCACTTCATCTTTGTGATTGAGTTGGGTTGGGATATTCCATTCATCGGTCATCATACCATTGGTCTTTCATACTGTCCATATTTTGGGGTTAACGCTACCAATTCATCTTAGTGTCACCAATATGTTCAAGAGAAGTCATCCAGTTAATGACTCATACATTGCAATACCTCCAACCTTCATTTTTCATGACCGCCATTCCTGAACCTTGTGTCGTCAGTTCATTTTCACCTCCAGAAATTATTTGCTTCATTTCGTGTCGTAGATGTGGGATACATCAAGGCCCTCCTATGATGAGTCACTTCTTGTTGACATCAGCTCATTATCCAAGAAGTTGGCTTAGAAACACCCTTCTAGTGCTTTGAAGCTTGTTTACATCAATGGCAAGTTTCTCTCTTCCGGCAACAGGTTGAATTCAATGGCCTTCGACCAAAATATTTTGCATGGTGTTCAACATCGGATCATATATTCACACCACGTGAAATGTACTGTAGTACTTTGAGGATCGTTATAATTATCAGTGATCCCTCTTGCGTCTGTTAACAACTCACATCATTGGCTGATAATCAGACAATGTCTTTCCATGTTCGACCTCATAACATCTCTTCACATGGTTTGACTTGTACACCGAGCGAAGATTGAACGAGTTTGAAGACCCCGGATCTAGTTTCATCCATCTGGGCTACGATATATTCAAGGATGCAAAAACATCAAATGTACAAAGGCTCTACACAGATGGTCATCCTAATCGTGGATTATGACTCTATATCTATAGAATCACAAGTCTGTATATGCAGACGACTATCTGATCTATGTACATGAAATGAAAATTTATAAAGCTAAGCATGGGAATTCCTCCCTCAGCAAGTTCATGAAAAAACATATTATTATGATGTATTGTATTGTAATTATGCAGGTCACCTTCTAGTTCGAAACTTCTGATCGTCATGATAAAGCATTTCACCTGACATGAACATTTACGACCTCATGCTTTAGGGGGCAACTGTTATGGACATATTTGGGCACATCAAACCCAAACTCATATGTCGATGATATTAGGGCTCATCAATCCCTAAAAGAGTTGTTTTATACCCTAAAGAATCTTAGTCATATGAATGCCTCATTCCCTAAAAGTTCCATCTCAAAAATCATCTAGAAAGTGCCTAAACTAAACCATATCTGAAAGCCCTGTGTTAGGGTGAGATGCATCTCACCTGCTACACTATCTAAGTGAGATTGGTTGGACAAAATTTTGGGACAGTTTGTGAGTTGGCTGCTCATTGAATCTTCTAGAAACTTCTCCTGTGCCACGTGCCTCTCTGAATTCGCCCAAGGATGACCAAGGGAACTAGGAAACCATCTCCAATTCCCCTCCCTTGTGGAACTAATTTCAACAAATGGAATTGCATTCATCATCCCCATTGATGACTCACCCTCTTGCAATCATCTATAAAAGGAGCTCCCATCTAAGAGATCAGAAGGCTGAATTATTCTGAGCTGTAAGGAAGTGCTGCTAGTTTTAGTATTGAGGTGAGAGCCTTGTGTCATTGTTGGTGTGTTCTTGCTATTTCATGAGGTGAAGAAGGCTTGAAGCTGGGAGGATGTCGCTGGATCAGGCTTCTTATGGGTTGTAATTCTCCTTGATATCAATAAAGTTCTTCAAGATTTTTCCCAATTGATTGTGTTAACTGTAAATGCATGCATTTGTTTATCATATTTCTGATTCTATGATGTTTATGTTGTGATGGATCATTATGCTTTGACAGGTCTTTGTTTCTATAGCTATGTCGGTTCTCTCCAAGCGTGTTAAGTACGGGGAGAAGTTATGGGATCGACCAAAGGAGAGGGAGATCAAGCAAAGATTCAAGTGAAAGTTACAAGTTGGTCTTTCATAATCTCTTTCTTATTTGTCACTCATAGGAAAGATATTGAATTGCTTTAACTGTTGTTTTTAGGTTAGCTACCAAACCTAGAGGGTTAGTTGTTTGACAAGACACTAATTTTCCCAGAAACACCCCAGGAGTTGCAACTTTCTTGCTACAATAATTGTGCTCATCACTTTTTAGCGCCGTTGTCGGGGATGTGTTTGAGTAAGATGTGATTTTTGCTTTCTTTCTTCCATTTCTTATTTTCGACATTCTGCTATTAGCTTCATTTCTACAAAATTAATTGTAAGTTGGTTTTCTTTCTTTTCCATTCTGCAAGTAAGATTTCATTCAGTAGTTAGTTTCCATTCATTTTGTTATTTCGAGTCTGCAATTAGTCTCAAAGCTTGAAAAAACCACAAAACAAAACAAAAACACTTCTTTAATTCCTCTTAGGAATAGGGATAACTTAGGAAAATTTCTACCAAATACCCCCACCACTTCAAACAACGAACCTTCCCTCTTCTTCGTTGGCTGTGAATTGGAGGACCCATTAGGCGAACAACCAAATATTTTTGAAGAGTCTATAGGGGGAGAAGAAGAAGGAGAACCCATTCTAATTGACCTAATGGATGAAAATAGGAATGACATAGGAGATAGAGAAAGAGTTGAGGGGGCCTTTCCCATCAGAGAAACTAATGGGGATACCAAGATGAAAACCATAAGCCCCTATACTCTTCCTCATTTCCATGGCCTGACATTAGAATATCCAGATAATTTCTTGTTTGAGTTTGTTGTCATATGCAGAACTTATGATTACGCCAATGATGAGAAAAAGTTGAACTTATTCCCATCTACTCTCAAGGATGCAGCTTTGCGCTGGTTCATGGGTTTACCTAGGGATAACATCACAACCTGGGCTCAGATGCAGCAAGCCTTCAACAACAAGTATCAAGGCTACTGCAGGTCCAAAGACATTAAAGAGGAAATTTTTAGGATGACCTTGGAGCATGATGAATCCCTAGAGGATTATGAACAAAGATTCCAACTTAGCTACAAAAGGGCCAGGTGCACATTTGATCCTGAGTCATTGAAGCTAGTCCTACTCCAAGGGGTAAGGGAAGATCTTCTGGATACCTTAATCCTGCTTGTAGGAGGGGACATCTACCATCTACCCTATGAAGATATCAAGACAAGCCATCTTAGGGAAGGCAGGAAAAAGGGTAGGGGTAGTCAACCAATGACCAACCCATCCTCTTCCAACACATCCATAAAAGGTTTTAAATTGGAAATATGCTGGAAGACTTCAAGAGTGAAATGCTTCAAACCCTTTCCCTATAGATGGACACTATGCACATCAAGAAAAAGTAGGAGGAGGTAGAGAGAGCATTAGCCATCTTCTGCCCTAGATGCACAAGGAGGGACCCTAGGAATGAACACCCATTAAACCTGATTGAAATCTACTTATTCTGTGAAGAAAACCACTCCACAGATAAGTGCACTTCTCTACCTGGACTAAAAGCTGTGTATCATGGAATTGAAGGGGTGACTGAACAACTTTGCTACATAAATCAAAGGAGACCCCATGGACCTTGGCAATACCAACAGGACATGTAAGGGTCACCCCATGAATATTTCAACCCTATCCAGAACACATACATTCCCTCTTGGGGCCCTCCTGCTCATCCCTACTGGTCTACACATCCTTCTTGGTATTTTGCACCTCAGTACCATTCCCATCCAACTAGCCAGTCATTTCAGCCATATACTCTGCCACAGCCTCAGTGGAATGCACCACCCCAGGGGTGGAGGCCCCCATACAACAATTCTCCAGCTTTATTGCCTTCAGCTCCTACTCAACAACAACGTTTACACCCTGCTCCACCTAAACAACCTCCTATGCTTTCCCAGACGAATCTGAACCTGAACAATGGACATGCACAGCAAGTATACATTGGAGAAACATCCTATCCTTCTTATCCTGTGGAGATTTATGAAATCAACCTAATATTTGGGAGAGTACTTTTAGACAACCAACCTCCACCTCCACCTCGGGAGAGTGAGGTGGAAAGAGAGGAAAGCATGCCTAGAGTGAATCCACAACCCTTTCCCGAGAGATTAACTCATCTAGTCTAGCCTACCCGAGCAGAGAATGAACTTATGGGTGAATTGAAAAATCTATGTGTGAAAATTCCACTTCTCCAAGCCATTGTTGAGCCCTGAAACTACATCTCTCCTACACACTTTCCTAGACTTTTTCCCCTCACTAGTACCTCATAAGCTATCAAAGATCATTACATATTGATTCTAAAAGAGCATTTAAGTGGTTTTCTAACCATGTTTTTGTGTTTTCTATTTGAATTACATTTTGTTCATTAGCTGTGGAATGCAGCCACTTTCTGCAACTGTTTTTGTTGATCTCTAGGTTACAGGTGTCATCAAGCAAAACGAGGCACGTGGGCAATGCAGGAATGATCTAGACATGGATTAGGTCCTATTGGTTCAACCAAATTCGCAAAGGAAGCCCTTTTTCAAACGGTGGTCAACAAAGAGTTCTACGGCAAACAGGTCTCTGTTTTCAAACACGTGAAGGGTCTGAGACCGTTCCTAGATCCATGGGTTCATTTTGACAGCTGTAGACTGCCTCCACGACGCAAATCCAACAACCACCTTTTGATAGATTGAATGATCTTGGCAACCATCATGCTAAGCTCATGGATGATGTCTTTTTACGTGTCCTCTGTTGAAAGTGTTTCATAGGAAAACGTTATGAAATTTCCCTTATAAATAACACATTTTCACACACATAGAGTTAGTTAGCTTTTGATATCGTTTCACTGTTAGTCATTGTACTGTGCCGTGAACTGGTCCTGCTGTTGTAACAAGAGGATTCTTCCTTTGTTTTGCAATATAACAAGACTCTGTTTTATATGAATGTGTGAACGTAATTCCAGACTGATAGCGTGTTGACCAAGGCTGTGCAGAGGGGCCCTGATGGCTGAGGTTTTGTTTCCTTATTTCCATTGTACATATTTCATAGTCTGTTCACCTATGTATATTTCATAAGTTAGTTATGATGTTAACATTTCATTCCTGTACATGATTTTTCAAGTATTGTATATTTTTGCTGATACTGATCAATGTGTGTTTCAGGATAGGCTAGGCCCGAGCATTTCATACAATTTTTACAATAGCTAGTGACATGAGATTATCCTCTTTGCTGACTTTGTTTTTCTTAGCTTTTCAATTTCAGTTATGCTTTGATTCCAGTCTTATTCATTTGCTTTGTTAGTTAGTTTAGATATCAAATTCTTCATGTCATTGACGTTATCTCTAGAGCCATAGCTTAACCCCAAAAAGACTACTTGGCGAGCTATCAGACCATGAGTGATGTAATTTGATTTTAGTTTTATTTTTCTGCAATTAGATATCAAATTCTTCATGTCATTGGCGTTATCTCCAGAGCCATAGCTTAACCCCGAAAAGACTACTTGGCGAGCTATTGGACTATGAATGATGTGATTTGATTTTAGTTTTATTTTTCTGCAATTAGATATCAATTCATCATGTTATTGACGTTATCTCCAGAGCCATAGCTTAACCCCGAAAAGACTACTTGGTGAGCTATCAGACTATAAATGAAGTGAATTGATTTTACTTTTATTAGTTTGCAGTTTTTGATTTGTTTGAGTGCAGTAGCTTAACTTATTTTTCTGTATTTAGATAAGCAGCAGAGATAGTGATTTCATGATCAGTAGTTCATTATTTGTTTAATTTGAATAGTAGCACATTTCCATTCTTGTTCAAGTACTAATTTCATTATTATTATGTTTTAAGACCTTCTGAAGTTTTAAGTTTTGGAAATCATTATAGAAGAATTAATTGCCTTAAAATCTATATCCATACTCGCCTTCTAGAGTATTCTTAAAACTCAGGGATAGGATTTCCATTCACATTAGGAGATAAACGAAGATAAAACCCCAAAAACAAAATAGAAATTGAAAACAATAATTAGTAAGAAAGAGGTTGTCTTGCAAATATAGTGTGCCACACTTCATCAGTTTACGACTCTTGGATTGATAATTATTGTATCAATTTAGGACATACTAAATTGACTAAACAACCATCAAGGATGTACCTATTTACAACAAGTTGATTAAAGATAAGTGTTTCAAATATCCAGTGAGGTGAAAAAGAGACACCCCTACCATTAATGTCATTGGACAACTGTTCGACTTAAAGTTGGGGCAGGTAATTTTCCCAATGTATTTGGACCCTGAAAGCCCTGTAGTAGTTGTGCACATCAATGGAACCATTGTCACACACACTTTGATTGATCTTTGGGCTACCATTAATGTAATGACTAAGGACACCATGCTCAAACTCAATCTCCAAGGCTCATTAAGAAATACCACAACAATCTTTTCAACTTGCAGACCGTTCCATAGTAACCCATGAGGGGATTGTTGAGGATGTGATGGTATCCATTGACTCCTGGGAGTACCCTGCAAACTTCCTAGTTCTCCAGCGTAAGGCCAAGCTTACTGGTTATCCTCTCATACTTGGGAGGCCTTGGTTATCCACTGCTGATGCCTACATCAGCTGTAGGACTGGAAATATGACTATAAAAAAGGGACATCTGTCCAAGAAGTTGGTCTTATACCTCCTACTCAGCCATCTCTAGAACATGACTTACCTTTATGGCTAGAAGAGCAGGAAGAAGATGAAATCTACTCAGCCCAACTCTATACCCTAGAAGCTGCCATGGGAGGAGGACAACTAGATGAAGATGATTTGATTGGACACATACTCCGGATTCCAACTCCCATCACCTTGTCCTTAGAGGAAGTAGTAAAGGAAACCAAGAGAAACCATCAGATTGATCTATTCTTAGTTGATTCAAACCATACCTGTGTCAAAACAATAGAATTTGGCCCTGAAAGAACTTTGAAAATCAACCCCTCTGTTTCTGTACACCAAGAAGAAAAGTTTTACAACATGCTAAGGGAACATATGGATGCCTTTGCTTGGAGTTACAAGGAAATGAAGGGAGTACACCCCTTGGTGTGTACTGACCACATTTATATCAAAGAAGGTTGCCAACCAGTCTGACAACCCCAAAGGAGAATGAATCGAGCTCTCAAGGATATAGTCAAAGAGGAACTGCAAAAGCTGCTGGATGCAGGAATCATTTACCATATCTCAGAAAGTGAGTGGGTTTATCCATTGGTGTTGGTTCCAAAGAAAAATGGAAATTGGAGGATTTGTGTGTATTACAGAGAGTTAAACAAAGCAACAAAGAAGGATCATTTCCCTCTACCTTTCATTGACCAAGTGTTAGATGGCCTGGCAGGGAATTTTTTTTGTCTTTCCTAGATGGGTTCAACAGGTACAATCAAATCTAGATTATCCCAGAGGACCAAGATAAAACCACCTTCACCTGTCGTTGGGGCACTTTCGCTTATAGGGTCCTTCCTTTTGGCCTATGCAATCCCCCTGCCACTTTCCAAAGGGCAGTCTTGAGTATCTTTGCCGAGCTAGTCCATGATGCAGTAGAAATTTATATGGATGATTTTACAACCTATGGGTGTGATTTCTAGGAGGCTCTCTCCAACTTGGGTAAGGTGCTAAACAAATGCATTGAAATGAACCTATCCCTTAGTCCCGAAAAATTTGAGTTCTTGATGACCGTAGGGACTGTTCTAGGTCATTCAATATCCCAAAAAGCACTGCAGGTGGACCCAAATAAGATAGCCATCATCTAGAGGGTCCCACCTCCGTAAAAACAGAGTGATGTCAGAAGTTTTTTAGGTTTAGCTGGGTACTATAGGAGATTTATAAAAGACGTCAGCAAGTTAACTTCTCTTTATTTGGGTTATTGGCTAAAGACTTTGAATTTGTATGGTCAAAAAGTTGTCAAGAGGCCTTGAACACCCTAAAGGACAAGTTGACCACTGCACCTATTCTCCGAGGCCCAAATTGGGCCCTTCCTTTCCATATACATGCTGATGCCTCTGACAAATCCATAGGATCAGCTATAGGCTAGATAAATGACAAGTTACCTTATGCCATTTACTTCATTAGTAAGAATCTGTCAAAGGCTGAACTGAACTATACAATGACTGAAAAGGAACTCCTAGCTATTGTGCATTCATTGAACAAATTTAGGCATTACATTACAGGTTACCAAACAATTGTACATACTTACCATGCTGCAATTAAATACTTTATGAATAAACCTGATGTAAATGCCCAAATTATTTGATGGTTACTTTTATTACAACAATTTTATCTAACTATTATTGATAAGCTTGGCAACGAGAAAGTTGTTGCAGATTTTTTATCCAGATTAAATTTGCCTAGAGGAGAGGTAGGAATGGTTGATGATCAATTACCGTATGAACACTTATTCACCATTTCAATTCTCTCTCCATGGTTTGCTGACATAGAAAATTATTTGGTGTCTTCAAAGTTTCCACCAAATTTGTCTTCCAAGGAAAAAAGGAAGATTGTGAGGAAGAGCACCCAATTTACTTGGATCAGGGGCAACCTCTTCAAACTAGGCCCGAATCAAATTCTGAGAAGGTGTGTCAGGGAGGAGGAAGTCTTTCACATGCTTTTGACCTATCATGATGGACATTGTGGAGGTCACCATGCAGCTGAAAGGATAACATTCAAGGTGCTACAAGCTGGTTATTACTGGCCCACTCTTCACCAGGATGTGAGGAGGTATACTAGTCAGTGTGATTGATGCCAAAGGATGGGGAAACCTACCCCAAGGGATGAAATTCCTCTGCAACCTCAAGCATCTTTTGAGCCATTTGACAAGTGGGGCATGGATTTCATTGGACCCATCAACCCTCCATCTAGGCAAAAGAAATACATCATTGTGTGCATTAACTATTTAACCAAGTGGGCTGAAGCTAAGGCCATCAAAGCAACAACATAGTAGAAGGTGGCTGAGTTCTTAAGGGAAAATGTAATTTATAAGTTTGGGTACCCTAGAGAACTGGTCACTGATCAAGACAACCAGTTTACATCTCACATGATTGAAAATTTGTTAAGCCAGCACAAGATCAAGCATAGAACATCCACTCCTTACCACCCACAAGCTAATGGGCAAGTGGAGGTAACCAATAGAGCGCTGGAGGGAATTTTGACCAAAGTGATTAGAAGCAGTAGACAGGATTGGGAAAATATATTAGTTAAGGCCACTTGAGCCTACAGTACCACCTAGAAGACCACCACTGGATTCAGTCCTTATGAGCTGGTCTATGGGAAGAAGGCCCCATTGTCCATTGAATTTGAATACAACACGTTAAGAATGCTAGAAAAACTAGATCTAGATCTCACTAGGCACAATAAGAGAGATTACTCTAGCTGAATAGGTTAGATCAGTTTAGAATGCAAGCCCTCTTGCACACAGAGGTGACTCAAGTTCAAAGGAAGATATGGCATGACAAGAACATAAAGGATAAACAATTTCAAGAAGGTGATTGGGATTTGTTATATGATTCTAGATACAAGGATTTTAAAGGAAAGTTAAGGACTAGATGGTTAGGGCCTTATGTCATAGAAAAATGTCATGATAATGGTTCAGTGCAGGTATGAACCATTGATGCAAAGGCTATTCCTTTACTTGTTAATCGACATAGATTGAAGGTGTACAATAAGTCCTTGTCAAATCAAGAATTCATCAATGGCATCAGCAAGACAGTGATGCTAGTGGAACAAGTCTCAGCTTCTAACCCCCAAAAAAAAAACTCAGGAGGCACCTGAGTCCCACTGTCGGGTTGAAAACCTCTTGAGGCGGCACAATGGTGTCAAAAAAAAAGGAAAGAAAAAGAAAAATAAAAATATCTCTGGGTGAAAACCTCTTTTGAGGCACCCAGAGCAAGCAGCTTGGATGAAGACCTCTTGGAGGCAGATTAGTTGTTTTCAAAAAAAAAAAAAGAGAAAAAAAACTATGAAAATGTTGTTTGCAGGTCAGCAGGAGGAGGACTAGAGCAATAAAAGAGGAGCATAAGGACCTATACAATTCATATTTTCATTACTCCATCCTGTATTCTTCATCATACCATTAATCCCTCCATTTATGAACTCCTCCAGCTCAGTTTACACAGGCTCTGCGTGTTCCACAAGATTCCTTGTAAACGTACAAGATTCCATGAAAACCTACACGATGATCTTGTAGGAATTGCAGTGGCTTGGGAATCCTAAGGAAAGTGACCATAGATCAAGGGGATCACCAACCTGTGTCAAAAATAAAAAGTTTACTTCGCCACCATATCACCATGCCTCTCACCACCATGGTTACCCCTGCATTCAGCCAATAAGTCAGTTCCAAAATGATTATAATTTTTAGAAGAAAAAAAACAAATAGAAGAAGGTGAGAAAAGAGGACAAGGGGACAATACCTGAAGGCTATACCCCTCACCTAACAATCACTAGACCCCTTCTCTACCCATGACAACAATCCTCATGCTCTAGAAGTGAAGAAAATAATAAAATTTTAGGAGAGAGTCAACTAGAGGACATCCTGTAGCAACCTATCCCACAAAACAAAATTTCACTGGTTGCAGTCATCTTCAACAGAGAGATCCCAATGTCAAGGAAGCTCATTCAGAGCTCAACAGTAGCAAAAGGATCATCAACATCACTCTCCAATACCTGCACATCAAAGAAAACAAACATCGAAAGAGACCAATAAAAAAAAATATGCAGCAAATATACAAGCACATGGACATCATTCTCCAACAAGTAGCACCATAAAGCATCTTACCCACATGTATGTCATCTCGCTTAAGCTCTCTCGTTAGCATAATATGATAAAAAGTGTAGGATTGTGTAAGAGTTGGTTTTATAAGAAAATGTGGCCAATTAACTTGGCCACCTTCAGCTAGTCGATGAGGAGAATACAGTTAGATCAGTCCACATGTGGCAACAATTAAATCAGAAAAAAAGGAGACGAGGACAAAAATTGTTAAGTTATGGATGATCGAAGTGGGAGATGATTACAAGGTAAGGGGGAATGATGGAGTGGTAATGGGAACAATAGTCCAAAACTGGGTGCTCGTATTTAGGTAGCCAGAACACCATCCCACACAATCACCCATATGAGGAAATAAAACACTGATTTCCATGCAAAGAAGGCATTCACAATCTCGAGGATTCTTCGGAGCGAGGTTGCTCTTGGCTCTTGAAGTAGTGTTTACAGGAAAGACAATGAGAAGTTTTCAGTGCAGGAGAACCTACAGGATCCTACACAAAAACCTACAGGATCCTATAGGAGGATCTATAGGATATAGAGCAGTCGTCGACAGGATTATCAGTGGGCATTTAGAGAGGAAAGATCAAAGGTTGGCTTCATCAGATAGTAACCAGGAGGTAGGAGCTTCACCTTCCGACGTTTTCCAGTTAAAAAATTATAGAAAAAACCTCCATTTGGTTAAGGAAATTGCAGTCTAGGAGAATTATATTACAGAGTTGTCATTTAAAATATCTCACCCACTAGAATTTGGAATTATACCCGTACAAGCCTCCAAAATTACCAGAGGAAAAATAACAGGGGGATTTAACAAGAGGGAACCCACAAACACAGTAAGAATTCATCAGCATTGATTCGAATTTAAATAGGAATGCAATAAAGTACAGAAATAACCATAAATACAGAGATGAAACATAAAGAATACTTCATTTCATTAATGTAAAACACTGAAATATGCTTACAAACATAAATGGAAATACACTAGCTCCGGCGATGGTAGCTTATCTCTGGGAAGAGATGTGGCAGCTACATGCCTTTGAACTGTCTTAAAATGAGGCTCAAGGGCCTTTTTATTATTGAACAATAAGAGAAAACCCTAAACAACCAAAACCCTAACCCAAGGAGATGTAAGACCAAGAGTTTATGGGTCTCGTTGGGTTAAGTTGAACAACCAACTTCCCGGGGTCATGACTTGCTCATATTATCTCCATTTGATGCGCATTATACCCCATTGGAAAGATCTCTCTGAGGACTACGATGAAAAAGGAAATTTTATTAGAAAATTGTTGGTGGTAGATTGCCAAAAAAACATCGTTTAGGGTCTCAAAATGGCTCTGGAAGTTTAGGACTCAAAAAACTATTAAAAATAGTAAACTATGCTACAATTAAGGAAACTGAAAAACTAAAAGAGACAATTGTGGGGTTCTAAGTGGGATAGGTAGGTGGCCACCAACATCCACTTGGATCAAGCACTCTCCTATAGTAGAGATCTTCACAAGGGAAAAATAGATGGGTTTCTTTGAAAAAATGAGGGGATACAATGATGAGGTGGCTAGAGACTTTGCTCTCTCGCTCTTACCACTAACTAGGACCCATGTCACTACTATGGTGAAAGGCCTCGTAGTAGAAATCACCCCTGAAGTCATAGGTAGAATCAACACACTTCCTTTAGGGTTGCCTTGGAGAAAGGAAGATAAGGGAAACAACACCCTTGCAAAGAAGAAATTCTTTTTGGAAGGGGAGGAGGCAATGGAGGACAAGAATAGGGTTAGAAGAGAAAGCCTTCCATACCCTTGGAATGAAATTAGCTACCACCTCATTAAATATATATCATGTGAAGGGAGATACAATGTGGTAAATGGATACCATTTCAGGCTTCTCCAAGAGCTGAGATTTGGAGCAGACACACCTCCTCAAAATAGACTAAGCATACCCTACTTTTTCTTCAATCAATGATAGGTATGAGCATTAGAGTATAGGAAGGAAAACATCAATAACTAGCCCATCATGGTTTAAACAAACTTATCCTAGAAGATTCTCTCCAAAACCTAAGACTCCCTATTACATGGACAAATTTCAAAGACATGCAGGTAGAGGGAGAAATAAAAGTTCTTGAATATGGCAAAAGCTCCACTGATAATGAAAGGGATGAAGAAGAAACATAGGAGGAAGAAGGGGAAGAAAAGGAGGAGGACAATGAAGAAGAGACAAAAGAAGATGCAAAAGAAGAAATAGATGAACAGAGTGAGGAACTGGAGGAAGAAGAGGAAGACAAAGACAAGGATGGGAAGGAGAATGGAAAAGAGAAAAAAAACGTAAGGAAGAACAAAGGTCTACAGTTCAAGGCAAATAAGGGGAGGAATCGCCAAGGGTATCTTAAAAACCCACTGAGAAAGAGGTGGCAACTTCTCTTACTTCCCTAAGTACA
Source organism: Pinus taeda (assembly GCA_000404065.3). Lineage (NCBI taxonomy): Eukaryota > Viridiplantae > Streptophyta > Pinopsida > Pinales > Pinaceae > Pinus > Pinus taeda. The sequence goes on along the minus strand of APFE030557596.1, from coordinate 10,969 downwards.
CACATTAAGAAAAAACGGAAGAGACAAAGACAAACCGCATTGTATTTTAAGACAAGAAAAAGCACAATAATTAGGCAAGGATGACCTCAAACACCCACCAAAATTACTATTGTGATTGAAGACTCACCAAAGCAGCAACAAAAGATAGCTCCTCTTATGAAAAATTAAGGAGAAGGATCATCAGGACAAGCCTCTTCCAAATATTCCATCACTTATGTTAGGAGGCCTATCACAAGGTTTGCCTCATCAAAAGGAAAAGGTCTCCTATAGGAGACACAGAAGGACCTATAGGAAGCAGAGGCCATCCTACAGGAAACTCTACTAAACCTACAAGAAACTCAGAAAATGGACCAAGAAGGTATCACTCAGCAAGAAACAAAGAAGGAAAATCCATAACTAAGGGAACCTAGTCCTCAACCCAACCTTGACTCCTATTGCATGTTCATTGAAGTAGGTAGGGTCATTCCATAGAAATTTTCCATCCCCTTATTCTTTGAGATTGAAAAAGAAAGGGAAAGAACACATAGGTGGATGCAAATTTCCAAATCTAAAGGAGTGGAGGATTTAGGGCACATGGAGGAGAAAGTAAAGGAGATGGGTATAGAACTGAGCAGCATAAGGGACAGAGAGGCAATGGTGAAAGCTTAGTTGGAAGTAGAGAAGGCATGGCTAAGGGGATAACTACAAGAAAGAGAAAGTCAGTTGGCATCTATGGCTAGTTTATCCATAGAGGCAATCTAGTAAAGGATGCCAATAAATTCTTATGCCTTGTATCTTAAGGAGCAGTGGCTATAGCTTCAAATTAAGTATTTAGCACAAAGAGGCACTATGCCCTTCCAAGACTATAGACAATTCATTGATCTCTGTTATCAAAGCACCTTGGAAGATAGAGCTAAAATTTCTGAGTTTTACCTACACAACTTGGCCCTGATAGATTTGAATGTGTGGGACCCAAATTCAAAACTAGGGGACTTGCAATTGATGACCTTGGCATCATGGATGAATCATGAGGAGGCAAGGGTTGCAGAGATGAAAAAGGTAATAGAAAGGGAAGAAACAAAACCACTCATGATAAGAGTTGAGCAATCTAACCCAATGGTTGTCATCAACACCCACAACCTGATTGCAAATGATCCTAAGCTAGCACCTAGGTACCTTGCTACACAAGAGCAAGAAATCACACACTTTGAAGACATGTTCAGGCTTTTAGGAGATTACACATGCAAGCTTGCTAGAGGAGATGGAACATATTGCCCTACAACCTGAAAATAAGAGAATCCCATTCTCCTCAAATAATGAGAGAGGCACTAAACAGAACACACATGTACAATAAAGCTCTACAAAGACTTAAAGTCAATTGGATTGGGTTGAGACTTAGTCCACCACTGCTCTTAGGAATGATGGAAGGAAGGAAGGAAGAGGGAGAAAGCAAGTAGTGGGAAGAGATAGCGAGGAAGGCATGATTCTATTCACATGAAGAAGAAACTAGAGCAAAAACATGGGATGTCAGGGAGGCCACTAGAGCAATGAAAGACATGGATATAGATTGAGTTGCTCGGTGGATTAGCAACACTTTCAGTAGGGGGTTGATAATAAGCCTCATCATTGGGTAACTATATGGACCTTGATACACCTCCAAGCTTATTTAAATCAACTCTTCTCATAATTCCTTACATATTTTGATTATATTTTGCTTAATGTGATAAGTAAAAGTGAGATGTTATGCCTAGTAGACTAATGTGCATTGGTTGCAGGTTTTTGAGAGAAAATCATGGAAATTTTGGCTAATTAAGGGCAGAAAATCGAATGAGATAAGGAGGAGAGATTGTAGGAGATAGATCCTCCTCATTTAATCCTCCCTCATTCGAATATTCCCCCATCAAATCACACTAGCTCAAAGTTGCAAGCAGCCGAGTCATGAAGATCAAAAGGCAGCCGAGCCAATGACATTCAAAGATCTAGTTCATCTTGAGTTGTTGAGAATGCAACAAGATGATGGAGCTTAGTGGAAAGAAGTCGCCTTCACTAAGTGGGCCCGCAGGCTATTTTTGGCGCAAGTCTATTTTTAGACATATGGATCATGGTCTATGAGTTGCAGGATTCTATTTGTGGATGATTGGTCAAGTTGGTAAAAATAGATGGACCTATATTTTTAGACATATGGGCGATGTCTATTTTTAGACTGTCAGGCTAAAAATAGAACAATCGAATATTATTAGCTCTTAATAATATTTAGACTATAAACAATATCTTATCCTCTTGTAGCACTTCAGTTCGAGCTACAGATGTGGCACATGTAGCTGCCAGAAGGAAATACATGGTTCTTATGGGTTAACTTGAGCTATTGCATGGAGGACTTCAGTTAGGACTTTAATGATTGAGTTTTGTGGAGTTGGATGAGGAGTTGATGGAGTTGTGTTCAGTTTGACTTAGTTGAACTAGTTGTAGTTAGTCTAACTGACAAATACACTAGTGATGAGTGGTGTGAATTAATTATTAATTAATTCACTAATTATTAACTCATAAATCAACTAAAGAATACATCAGTTAACTCAGTGCATGGACAGTTCAGTGGAGACAAGTGTTAGAGGTGAGTGAAAGGGCAAGACAGCGGTCAGTTGTGACTATAGTTGTGCATGTGATTTGCATAATCAGTGGGATTGAGTTGCCAATGAGGATTGCGTAGTGTCACACAAGGGAAATACGAGTTTGGAGATTCATTCTCATTGTATTCTCTATGCAGGATTGCGTAGTGGAGGTAGGCAAGCAACAGAGGTGATTTGAGCCAGTGATTGGTTCAGATTTGTGCTGTATTGTGTGTAACAAGTGGAGCTAGTATTGTACTGTGTACTGTTACATGATCTCAATCAATATAATATACAGATAGTTGTGGGGTTTTCAGCTTTATGATTTCCCTGGGTACATATTGTGTTGATATGTGTGATTGATGCTTCAATGTGCGCATGTGTATGTTTCTGAATACTGCTAAATTGATGATCAAGGTAGAGGAGGTTATGTATTATGCATGATTCCGCAAATAGTGTATAATCAGGATAATCTCTTTGAATAAGTGTCATATTATTCATGAAATTTCTACATGATTTTGGGAGCCGAGCCTCCCTAGATTTAAGGAAGTCCTTGGAGACTTCAGTTGTATAAATAAAGAGGCCTAGAGCCTCATTAGGATTCATATTTTTTTGTAAGAGAACTAAGCATTTTTCGAGTTCAAGACTTGTGGAAGACATTATTATGTACTTTTCTGATATGATAATGAGAATGAGAATTTCCTTGATCCAACATTGAGTTGACTCAGAGGGATCTTCGGTTAGGGCCCAACCCTAGCAGCAAATGCTTCTCTTCCTGTATTAGTATGTTTAGTTTATTTCATAGATTAATGATTGAATTGGTCTTAGCGTTATTTCATTGCAAGTAGTTGTGGATTTGATTAGTTTGCTTCCATTTGTGCATTGCTTTGGCAGTAGCTTAGGAAGATAAAGGAATACCAAACATATAATAGTAGGAAGTTTGGCCTCACTCCTCCCTTCAGGGACCATGGTTTGAGGAAAGAACTCCTATGAAGCCCCAAAAAGACAAAATTATGATTTCTTATGGAATTTAGAGTTTTTTGCTACTTAGGCCAACACATTTTCAGTTTTCAAGAATAGGAGTTAATTGTAATTTCTAATATCATCAACCTTGCATTAGATCTCATATTGGTTTCACATTATTTTTCAATTTATCCATGCATGAAATAGGCAACTAGATAATGAAAATTTTTTTTCTTAGCTGATTGAAAACATTTCTCATTTGACATGATTCATGGATAACTTCCAATGATTGATGCAGTGCAGGAGTTTCAATAGTGTAGGGATATCTCATGACGAACAACCCCAACCTAACTTCATCCATCCATGATCATCAAAAGCCACTAAGTCCCTCACCCAATCCATCATTCCATAAGAACAACTTTCTAGGGTTGTTGAGCAAATACAACCATCTTACAAACTCTGTTTTGAGCTCTGAAGAAGTCCTAGTCACTCTGTTGCCTTATTTCTGCCACCATTCACCTTCCCTAAGCCCTACACCACCTTCCAAATCACCCTATTTCTCTCGGCCAGATCTTGTAGGAGCATTAGGACATACCGTAGGAGGCATTAGGACATCCCGTAGGAGGCATTAGGAAAACATGTAGGACGACTTGTAGTGGCTTGTTTTGAGGTCGAATTGTGGAAAAAGCATCTAGGAAGATAGGAGAAGACCTCTACTTTCCTCCTAAGCCATATAACCTTCCACCACCATGTCTAATCCACATGCCACATCACCAAGAGGATTTAGCATTCACATTTTCACACAAAAAAGAGAAAAAGGAAAAAAGAGTTATTGTGTTCATGTACATGCACAACAATTGAATGATTGGCTATTTCATATTGCATTCCTAGGATAGTGAGATTACACACATGTTGAAGGTTTTAACCCCATACATAAATTACCTGCATATGAATTCAAATAACAGAAAATAAACAATAGCGAGAGCATAACACATAAAAAAATATACACAGATATTTTCCCCTAGATCCCAAAACCGAGACTACCAGATTGAGTTTTTATTATGTTCTTTTCAATGTTACAATACATATATAAATACATGATGAAGCATCCAATACCATGGACCGAAAATCATCACGCCCAAAACCATGGGTCCAAAAAAAATTTCCCCGGGCCGCTGCCCCTGATTTCATAGAGGGGGGCTAACCGCCCCCCTCAAACCCCTCGTACAAGGGGGGCTGCCGCCCCCCCTGTCACCCCCTTGCTACACAGTCAGTGCAATGAAGGGGGGGCTCTGCCCCCCTCTAACCCCTTGGTTTAGCTAGGAGGACTAGTCGTGGAAAGAATACAAGACAACCCAACATTCTCCCACTTGTTGTTTTCTTTCTACATGGGGCCACAAGAGAGCTTAGTCATTTATCTAGCCCTACAACACCCATTGTTTCTCTACACCAAGAGAACTTCTCAGAGTTCATAGATTTTGTCAATGCATTAGCAGTATTCTTCAAAGTGTCCACCTTTACCAACAACACCTTTTTGTCTTCTGTCATATCCCTCACAAAGTGATACTGAACATCAATGTGCTTTGTCTTTGAATGATAAGCAGGGTTCCTTGCCAAGAAAAATTCACTTTGGCTATCACAGTCTATACTTATAGCTCCCTGTACTAACCCCATACTTGAACACAATCTATGTAACCAAACTGCTTCGTTGCTTGCATGAGTGGCTGCCATGTATTTTGCCTCTATAGTTGATAGTGCCACTACAAATTGTTTCTTACTCATCCAAGTTCTGATTGCACCCCCAAATAGGTTAAACACATACTCACTTGTAGATATCCTCTGATATAGATCTCCAGCATAGTCTGCATCAACAAAGCCACAACTATCCAAAACTTTGTCAAATCCTGGTGTTCCTTGGTAGCACAAACCATAATCACTAGCGCCAGGCAAATACCTAAAAACCCGCTTCACTGCTGTCCAATGCTCCTTCCTTGGTTTTGACATAAACCTGTTCAATGCTCCCACTACATGTGCAATGTCTGGTCTAGTACAGATGATTGCATACATTAGGCTACCGATTGCACTTGCATATAGAACACGGGACATGTCCTCTTCTTCTTCTTGTGTCTCGAGACACTGTTCAACAAATAACTTTACACCTATAGGAATATGAACCTTCATCGGTTTACTATCCTACATGTTAAACCTCTGCAGTATTTTCTCGACATACTTCCTCTGGTTTTACCAAAGCTTCCTCTTTTCCTGATCTCTTTTAATTTCCATGCCCAAAATATAGTTTGCAGCACCAAGATCTTTCATGTCGAATTTGGAGGAAAATTGGGTCTTCAAATCCAGGATAATTTCTTTGTCATTTCCAACCAGCAACATATCATCCACATACAAGACCAGATAAATAACATGGTCACCAATTAATTTAAAATACATACAGTGATGTACTTTTCTTCTGGTGAAGCCAAGTCCCCATATAAATGTATCAAATTTTTGATACCACATCCTTGGTGACTGTTTTAACCCATATAGAGACTTTTTAAACTTGCATACCAGTTCTTTCTTACCATTCAGCGCAAAGCCTTCAGGTTGCTTCATGTAGATCTCTTCTTCTAGATCCCCATGAAGAAATGTTGTCTTCACATCCATCTGTTCTACCTCAAAATCAAAAGCAACAACAATAGATAAAAGTAATCTAATAGAAGCTACCTTGGCAACATGAGAAAAAATATCACCAAAATCAATTCCTGACACCCGTGAATAACATTTTGCTACCAATCAAGCTTTGTATTTCTTCACCTTTCCTTCTGCGTTTGTCTTCTTCTTGAACACCCATTTTCTGCTAATGGGTTTCCTTCCAGCCAACAACTCCACTAGATCCCAAGCCTCATTTTTGTGATAATATGCCATTTCATCAACCATGGCCTCTTTCCAGAGTTTTCCATCCTCTAAATATATTGCTTCCTTCAAAGTTCTAGGATCATCATCAGTAATAGATAAAGAAAAATTTGAACAGAAAGTAGATGGACTATACCTTTCTGGTCGTCTTCTTTCTCGAACTGATCTTCTCACACCCAGATTTTGTGGCTCTTCATCTTTTGATTCCTCTTCTGCGGTGGAGTCTGATTCTTCCTCCTTTAGCTCAAACTTTATCTTTTCAGGTTCCTTTGAAGGGACTTAATGTTTAATAACATCTTTCACCTCCCTAAACACCACATCTTAGCTATACACAACCTTCCTTGTTATTGGGTTTTGTTAGTGCCTAAATCTACCTCCGGCTGAGAAAGGTAGGATCTAGGACAACATCAAACCATGCTTAACCTGGTAGTTAGCCCTACCAGGTCGAAAGAGGGCTCTCTCCTGGTCAATCTCAGCAAAATATGATCACTAAAGGCTTGAGATGACTGATATAACTACTGATCTTAGGCTAGGTATGTGTGCAAAGAGTTTGATTGAATAAGATGATGTTTTTGTTGGCTCTAATGGAAAGGCAGATCTTGGGTGCAGGGAATGAGGCTCAGTCTTGTAGAGATCTCAAAGGGGCAAGGTAGGCAATTAATTTTGGCACTTCAAATAAAATAAGATGGAGGGATTAGATAGGTGAGGAGCTGAAGAGGGCAAGAAAATCCATGGATCCTCTTCAAATAGCTTAAAACATCAAAAACTAAAGCAAACCCTAGGTAGAGCACTGCAATTTCAATGGATTCTACCTTCACCCTTGTTTGATTTAGTTAAGAAGAAACAAGATAGATAATGTCATACATAACACATAAGTAAATTCATAATTACAGAAGAAAGCACTGTACCAAAACAAAATGCCACATGAATCCCAAAGAGTGCTGCAAACCCTAGTCTCAATTCCTTAGCCAAAATGTTGATATGAGTGTACAATGAAGCTCCTTGCTTTCTCAAAAGTCCAACCATGCTAATGACTGAAAAACCACATAATATAGACAAACCATAGCTCATCCTAGCCTCTAGGGGTCAAGCTCACATGTTTAGGAGCTGTTCCAACTAATTCTAAACTGAGAACTAGAAATTAGGCAGTGGAACGACATGCCTCTAGAAACAAGGGAACTGATTCATTCAGTTTCAAACAACATTTTGATAGATGAATCTACCTCCATAAGTGAAAATTTGACATATTTACATCGTGATCCATACATTTACATTCAATTACATCATAATTTTGACATTAAGAAGGAGAAAAAGTCAAACTGGAAAAAGCTAGGCAAAAAACAAAGTATACTTGGTCAAACTGAGCAAAATTTCCCCTATGTGCCGCACTAATTTCACTATGCGTAGCGCCTGTTTGTAGCCACTTTTGGAGGCCTTTTGGGTGTCCAAATTTTCTCCAAGTGTGTGGGTTGGAAAGGTTTGCTTGTATACTTTCCAACCCAAGTGAAATTTTTGAATTTGGCCTCCATTTGCCCCTCCACATTTCAGTTCTCCCAACACTGCTTCCTCGGTGTCAAAATAGGTGCAGTAAGGTCATTATTTGAGTGTTTTTGACCTTTTTGAGGGCTCAAAATCTGTCAAAATTTCTTGGCCATTTGTAGGAAAGAATATTTTTCCATGAAAAATCCAAAAATGTTGAGGTTTTGTCATTTGGAGGCTCCTATCAAAAGCGAGCACCAGGTGGCACGGCGCATAGGGCATAAAACTCTGTTTTTTGTGCCAAAAATTCCAAAAATGCAAAAAGTGTCCCAATTTTTTTGAAATTTGGGTTGAGTCTTCTCCATTAAGCATTGTGTTGGGCAAGGAAGCCTCAGCCAAGATCTGAAGTTTATCATGCTCCTTCCACCTTCTTGATTCCCTCTTCAATTTTGCCTTTAAGCTCCTGGTTCTTGCCTTCAGACTTTGTTTCTTGCCATGTAATGATAAGTGATATGCCTCAACAATGTCTTCTCCCTATTGGCCTTCTCCAACAATTTTTCTAAGTGGATATTGACTCTTTCAAGCCAAGATTCCTAATCGGCATTGATCTCTTGCTCAAGCGATGTGAATTTCACCTTCCTCCTTTTGGCAGTTTGGCGGTTTTCCCAGATGTTTTGCAACTCCATAATTGCTTACTGGTCTTCAAGTTGCTTATTTCTTTGCTCCAGGTTCTTTATTATCCATTTAGCCCTTTTGAAGTTGAGGGACAAAGCATTGATATCTGCCTGTTTCTCCTGGATGACTTCTTTGAGATTTGAGCTTTGTGAGCCCACATCAGTATCATCACCCTCAATGAGAATGAAATCGGTCTCTTGCTCACCTAAAGGCCCCTTATCCTATAATGGCCTCTTGCCTTTGTCCTAAACCTACTGTGCTAATGAAGGAAGTGAGACCCCTTCCACCCTAGGTGGAGATAATACTCACTTTGCTGCCGCAAACAACCGCATGGTGCCCCTTTGATAAGTGACGAACACTGGCATACTGACGGTCTGTGTCTCATGACCTCCTTGCTGATATGTAGGTCCACCTATCTCATGCATGGCCTCTCGAGGTCCCTGAGGAGTTGCAAAAAACTCACGAGAAATGAAGTCCTCCTAAGTGATGCCCTGTAAACCAAGCTGATGGATGACCACAATTTTAATGAGAGCAAGATGATAAATACTGTTAAACTACTACTGAGGAGTCTTGTGTTGTACTAGGGTGGTCATCTTCTCAATATTTCAGCACATGAAGTAGGGGAGATTCATCATTCTCACCCTGGTAAAGTGCATCAACATGTTGAGATTGCAACAAGATGATGGAGCTTAGTGAGAAGAGTCACCTTCACTAAGTGGGCCCGCAGGCAAATTATGGCGCAAAGTCTATTTTTAGACTATGTCTATTTTTAGACATATGGATCATGTCTATGAGTTGTAGGATGCTGTTTATGGATGATTGGTCAAGTTGGCAAAAATAGATGGACTTTTATTTTTAGACAACAGCGGTGACACTGTCAAGTCTAATTATAGAGCAATCAAATATTATTAGGTTATAATAATATTTAGACTTTAAACTTTATCTTATTCTCTTGGAGCACTTCAGTTTGAGCTACAGATGTGGCACATGCAGCGATCAGAAGGAAATACATTTTCTTTGTGGGTCAGTTGAGTTGTTGCATGCACGACTTCAGTTAGAACTCAATCAGTTGAGTTTGGTGGAGTTGATTGTGGAGTTGATGGAGCTGTGTTCAGTTTGACTTGGTTAAACTAGTTGTAATTAGTCTAACTACAAATAGACTAATGATGAGTTGTTAAACTAATTATTAACTCATAATGCAAATAAAGAATACATCAGTTAACTTAGTTTCATGTTAGTGCATGTTCAGTTCAGCAAGGACAGGTGTTAGAGGATTAGATTGCTATCAGTTGTGACTATAGTTGTGCATGAGGATTTGCACAATCAATGGGATTGAGTTATGCCAATGAGAATTGGCAAATACCAAGTGATTATAGCCTCTGATCACGTGATTCCTAGTGTGAGTGATTATTTTGAGGTAAATACGAGTTTGGTTCAACCATTCTCATCCATTCTTGAGCAGGTATTGAGAAATGGAGGCAGGCAAGCAGTGGAATAGATTTGGAGATCAGATCTGAGCTGTATTGTGTGTAACAGGTGGAGATAGTGTTGGATACTTGTGAGAAGTATTGAGTATTGTAATGTTACATGTTCTCAATCATTAATATATAGATAGTGTGGGGTTTTCAGTTGTAAGCTTTCCCCGGGTTACATACTGTGTTAATGTGTGCATGCTCTTGATGTTTTATTGTTATTGATGCTGCTATATTGATGATCAACGTAGAGGAGCTTATGTATTGTGTATGTATTCCGCAATAGTACATGATCAGGATAATATCCATTGAATATGTGTTTATTATTCAAAATTTCTACATGGTATTAGAGCTCTCTAATTTGTAGAACATTTTCTACATGGTATCAGAGCTGTTGATCATCAGATCTACTATTCAGGAAGTGTTTACATTCTATTTCTTTAGGTAGAGTCTGTAATCGGGCCAGGTAGCCTCTGGATTCATCCTTCCTTTGGAAGGTGAGATATCCGGTGAATGCCCATACAGTCGATCTATGTACAAGAAATACCTTGTTCTCACGAATTCTAGATCGGAAGCGGTTGAGTTGGAGCTGGCGGAATTCAAATTTGCAGCAGTGTCTTCTTGGTGTCAAAACTAAGATGTCTTTCACAGGATTGTGATTGGAGTATGCCCTTGAGGGTAGTATGAACTATATTGCATGGAAGGATAGGATGGAGGCAGTATTGGATGATAACAGGCTGAAGGAGTTCATAGAGATGGATTTCCCAAAGCCTACTGATGCTACTCAAGCTAATGCTTGGCAAAAGAAGACCGCAAAATGTCGAAGGATTCTGTTGGAGGGCATGAAGGATCACATTGTGTCTAGCCTCCATGGAAAGGCTACTCCAT
>APFE030557593.1:313699-360865 GCA_000404065.3 Pinus taeda | reverse complement strand
GACCGGTCATCACCTTGCTCATAGGTTTCCGTGGTTGACATGGTGCTTTTGAGCAAAGTGGAGAAAATAGATAAAGTAAACTGCTGCCCTTGCCTGCAAAAATGCTGAGTTGTATGTTGTTTTCAAGGGGAACAAAAACATGAAGGAAATGTTAGGGGAGGGACTTTTTTTTTTATAGGGAATGGGAAAAATATGTGAAAACAAGGAATTTTTTAAGGGATAATTCACAAAATGTCAAACATATAATCTCATCTACATCATCGGGAAATCATTTGCAAAGAAATATTCTTATTAGGGAAAACATGTATGATAGTAACAAAGGGAAAGGACATACATTTCAACAGGGGTATGGGACAGCATTGTTCATTTGAGTTTTTGTCCTTTAATGTACATCATGAGGCAAAATCTGTTGTTTCAAAGGGATTCATGTACATTTGGTCATAGGGGAAGGAGAGCTTTATTTACATTTTTGTCAAAAGGAGAAAAGGGATTTCATTGACAATTTCAAAAGGAAAAGAGTTGTATTGAAGCAAGGATATTAGGGGATAGAAGGGAAAAGGGAAAACAGGGTTTGGTTTTGGGAGACACAGCAACATTATTTTTGTAATGAATAGTCAAAGAAATATGTCTTTTGATAAATACACACAGCTGCATTGTCTTTGTTTTTGCTTTGAATATACACAGCAATATGTTCTCTGTTTTGTAATGACTATGCACAACAATCTTTTCTTTGTTTTTTGTTTTATTATTTTGCCATTATATTGCTCTTTCTCTTTTTGCACAACATATTTTAATCCTTGCTATGTTTATTTTTATCCTTGCTGTATGGAGGGCATTAGGGTTTAGGTTAGATTACATAGAGGGCATTAGGGTTTTAGCAATGTACTTGAGGGAGGGTAGGGTTTAGAAATTGGGCACGGGGAAACTTAGTATTTTTTGCAAATGAGATAAGATGGAGACATATTATGACAATTGTGAATTTAATGGGAAACAATGGAGGGAATAAATGGGAGTTTAAAACCTTGAAAAAACACCAACCCTAGCACTATGCCTACATGAACAAGCAATAACTAAAATCCATTTCTCTTTACATTTTTGGTGGCAAATATACATGGACACAAGGCCATCATTCATATTTCAAGCATCCAACAGGTTAATAGACCCTACCTCGATCAATTTAGCAAGCAAGAGGGCGATTTGAGAAAATTTGAAGTGGTTTTGCGGAAGACAGTTTGACTGGTCGCGCACAGGCTTTGACAGGTCGCGCACAACTTGACAGGTCACGCCCGTTAGGAATTAACACTGCGGAGGGGCTGCTGACTGGTCGTGCGCTGCCCAACAGGTCGCGCACAGTCCCTGACAGGTCGCGCACCTGAAAATGACCCAAATTCTCTGCAATTCGCCTCCTTTTGCCTTCTTCGCCCTCTCACTCTTCTTTGCAAACTCTTAGATGCACAATGAGGGTGTTTAGAGGGAATTTGACTCTTTATAGACCCAATTTGAAAAAAATTACTTACCAAACCCACTTTCTAATGTTTTGTTTTGGCATTCACTTTTAACACTTATTTGAGTTTTCTTTGTCCTGATTTTGGCTCTTTGAGTGCTTTAACTCCATTCTTTTTGCAGGTAGACCATCTGATGGAATTTGGCGAGAAGACCAGGGTTATTGCCGGCATTTTGAAGAATTTTTGCAATTTCCTTATTTTTTGCAAAATTGACATGACCTTGGGTTTAAAAACAAGGTTTTTAAATCCAAGGTATAAATGAGCTGTACTTGATGAAAATATCAATGAAACATATTTACATACCTCCTTCTGGCTTGTTGGGGACTCATGGACTTTTGACTCATGACATTGCAAAGACTTTTGACCGAAACCCTAGACCTAAGACTTTGGATTTCAAGACAAAGAAAAACAAATGTGACACAAGCTCATTAACTAATATGACCTGATCCAGCAAAGCCAAGAAGGGAACAAGGACCAGCTCCTCCATCAATTTTATGGCATGCCTAACGGGATGCAAAACTGACAGTGATGAGACACCTACCTATGCATAATGCAAAGAGCTTTTGATCACCGATGGAGGGCTCAAGACCGGCACTAACACAATAGATGAAATAAAAGCAAGAAAACCAACCTTCAAGGAAAAGACTCCCCTCTACCAAACAAAGCATGCACTACAACCTCCTCTTGATCTCAAGTCCAAGGTGATTTAGCATCACCATATGGAATATCAATATTCCATGATGCTTATGTGGTACTGTGTATCATTGGAGAGACACAACAGGAGAAATGATACTCATACTCTCCCTTCACAACCCGCTCAAAAAAAATGTTAGGTCAAATTTCAAAATAGCAGTGCATACGAAATCAAATTCTTATCTTATGTTCTCTTCCCGATTTTTTATCTAACATGCCATGCGAGAAACCTCTATGACATTTTTCCTTTTGATGCATGTGAGTTATGAACTACAAAATAGTGGAATTCATTTTGTGATATGATGAGTTTGAATTGTTTTTTGGGATCACATATTATGAATGTTGATATACAGATATGCAATGTAATTCATTCATATGAATTTCACTAATAAATTTGAAGTTCAATGATAAGTTTTACACGTGTTGTCAAGGAGATTCTAAACCACAACCCTGATCTAAGAAAAACTTACGATTTATCAAATGCGACACCTCTTATTTCTACTGCAACTAAGGTTCATGTTGAGGTGGTCATTGCACTTCTTGCTAGAGACAACCAATTTACATGGATTTCTTGAAGCCATGGCAAGAATTCACTGCATCTAGTTTCAAGAAGTGGTTACATAGATATTGTGAGAGCTTTATTAGCAAAGGGTCCACAAATGGCTCAAGGAACAAAAAGAAAGGGCCAGATAACAATGCACATGGCATCCAAAGGAGCCAATTTATTGGATGTGGTGAATGAACTACTTCAAGTTGGCCCAATAGTAGTTATGCTACCAGAGAGAAATGGAAACACATCACTACATGTAGATACAAGGAAGAAGCATGAGGAGGTATTATCTCTTGATAAAACCTACTAGAGTTTCCTCTAATTACATGACCTCGTTTAGAGTTGTACATTTTAAGTAGTATGAGAAGGGAGTTGTCGGTTCAACCAAGAAATACAAAGGTAACATTTATTTCCACTTGGTACCAAAATCAAAAAAAGCACAAAATTATTCCCTAAAACTAGAAAGTGCTAACAAATTTTGCAACAGAATCCTTCTTAACATTCACACTAAATGATACCATCCATAAATATTAGATTTCAGTGAGCTTAATTTGAATTTAACAGTAATGTAAATAAACATATAGTTTTATAAAATTTGTTTCAACACTGAACAAAGAAAGATCCCCAATAAACAAATAATGAATGAAACTAAAATAAAGTAAGTTGTTAGCTAGATTCTGTCCAAATAGGGTGCCAAAATCAAAATCCTTGAAGCTGCATTTATTTGTAATAATAAGGAAAAATAATTATTTCAAAGTTCTTCATAGGTGTTTCTTTTAACTAATTTACATCTCATGTGACATTAATTTCTCATTCATCTAATATCTTCCTATCGCAGGCTTGTGCTTAGCGAGATTACCTAGTGATGATGTCATTCCTATCATACATTTTTGCATATCTTAAACTGTCATGAAGATGGACATTATTTTAAAGTGATCTTAATTTTTGAAAGTTAAAGCTCTCGCTTCTATTTTTCTAAGGAATGCATGTTTCAAATCTAAATATAACCTTGTTAAATTGCATGTTTATTTCATAGGTATAATATTGATCTTGTACTCTTAGTTTTACAAAACACTTACTTTTAGTAAAACAAGGAATTTTGTTTTATTTAGATATTAATTTATTACTTTGTCATAGCTACCATTTTGCATTTTAATTGTTTTTATTGAGCTGCATTGCAGTGATGTAATATTTCATTCTACCATGGAATTTCTTTCCCTTATAAAGTTACATGCACATGTAAAATGCAAATCCCCAATCAAAATATTTCACTAAACAGTTGATCTAGTCTACTAAGTTTTTTGTTGATATTTAAATTGTAGTTATTGTAAGAGGCAAAACACTTATATTTTGTGGAGAGTAGGCAAATTGTTGAACATCAAATATCCTCTTATCTTTCATGATGAAATTGAGACATGTATTTAACAAGAAATCAATACAAAAAAAAATATGGTGCAACCATTGACCTTATGCAGTAAACATTATAGATCATGAAATGAACCATCGATCAATATGGGAGATAAAAAATGATTTAGTTGTCAAAATAACTGATTTCCCTCATTAACTGATTCAAGACTTGTTTTTCGTCAGTGTGCAACTTGGGTTGAACTTGAATTTTGTTTTTGGCCAAAAAAAAATTCAGGACTAACCATTTAGCATTATTGATAAACTATTTTCACGTTTTCAGTGGAACTATTAAAGCATCTAAAACATTTTGAGAAACATGTATTTCATGAACCAGAACATTTACTCCTGTTAGCAAAGAATAAAAGCATGTTAATGGAATACTTTGCAAAGTTTTCTCAAGAGAATTTAACCTCTTAGAGTACAAAGCAACACAATTACATAAAAGGTGTCTCTCAGCGGGCTTGGGTTGGAAAAACACATATTCTATTCCTTCAGTGTATCTTTTCACCTTTAGGGGAAATTCCTAGTCCTATTCTCTATGAATCTTTTTGTTCTTCCCTTAGATCTATTTTATAAAGGTGTGATGCAGGAAAGTTCCATCTATGGACATAGGCAACCCCTCTAGCCCTAGAGTGGGTCTAGTCACAACAAAGACAATACCAAAGAAAATTTCCTTAGAAAGTTGATGTCATGAAGGTCTACCTTCAAATCGTCATTTGATGAAGTCCCTGTTGTGTTGCTCCAGCTCTCGTCCTTCTAATAACTTGTACCTGAAAACAACATACCGAAAATAACCATGAACATAATAGAATACAGTAAAAATGATATACTTAAAGAGTCAAGGACCTTCAAGCTATCAATATGCAATTCGACATAAGGTATAGGAAATAAACTGTTTATTTGTATTAATGTCAACTGAAGTAGAACTTACAACCAAGCCTTGATGTTGTAAGCCTCCTTGAAGGATCTTGCCAGCATGTCTTTGCAAGCATTCACTCATGAACTGTCTCCCAAAAGGATGAATGACTCTCTCTCCTACCCAAAAGGCTAATGCTAGAACACTCTTACAGTCAATCCAAATCCACTCAAAACCATCCCAAGCTAAGTTATGTAAGAGGCTACTTACACACTCTAGCAAAACTCTCTACTTTTACTATTGAACTCTTGAACTCTGAAGCTAGATGATTTCAGCCATGGAGGAAGTATTTATAGGAAGTGGAGCTTCCATAAGAGATGGGAGAAAGAGCTTATCCCTTTGAGAGGTTGCATAAAAGGTGGAACAACCATCCCAAAGGAGAGAGGCAAGCTCATTTGATCCAACAACCAACCCTAGGATCGCCCATGAAGCTGTTACACTTTGAAGTTTCGACGATTTGTTTTAAAAACTTGCCAAAAGTAGCTTGTCGTGAGTGCAACACAGAGACAGAGTGACGACTTCACTAGGGCTAGTTCAATCTTGGCCATCTTCGTGGGTGGAATAAGTGCTGACACGTGACGACCCAAAAACATAGGTAAAATGGGGTCTACTCTAGGAGTAGTGAACTGAGGTATTCTTCCTGAGATGACAAGGAAGACATTGACACATAATTTGCAACATGACATAAGGCAGATGTCAATGAAACAGACTGATAGTGTCTGGGATTAGGGAATGCGGGGTCGGTGAAAAATTACTGTGTAACAGATGCCCCCTAAAGCATGAAGGCAGAGAGAGTGGGAGGGGTGAAATGCTTTACAAATCCATAACTGAACCAGAACACCATCATGGAGAACCTACAAACATAAGTAAAACTGATATCCTTGATACATGAGTACATAGTGAAAGGAAATACATGTGCATAAGGCATGGGCACAGCCATCCAGAAGATAAACATAAGCGATCTGTGGTATGGATGCAACCATCCAGTCAGAAGGACCATATAAAAGACTTAGGTATGGTCACAACCATACAATCAAAATAGTCATTTATACAATCACGAATCAATCTACACAACCTGGATTTGTGTAATCTGAGTCCAAGGTCTTGAATCCCAACCCGATCATGGTACAAATTCTAATATGAAAATAGATGTGCTGAAGTCGAGCATACTAGAAAATCACTTGATTATTGGTCAATGATGTAAACCGTTAAGAAGCGCGAAAGAGACCACCAGTGATGTTAATGGTTCTCAAGGTATTGCTAGTACAATCCACAAAGTGTGAAGAATGATCTGAAGGTGAACACCCATGAAATCACCCGATCGAAGGCCAATGTTGAAAGCCTGTCGTAGAATGTGAAGAAATTGCCATTAAGGCATGCAAGCTCCAAGGTACCAGAAATGAGTCTCTAGATCAACTTCCCAGATAATGAGTTGAAGTCGACAAGAAGCGATTGGTCAAAGGAGGGCCATAATGTTTCCTACATCATCGACGCAAGACGAAAGAATAAGATGAATGTGGATGAGACAGAGAATTTGAGGAAGGTGCGTAAGGATACAAAGAACATAAGGATTAAGCTTTTGAACATATCTACGACACAACTCTGGAGTTTGGCAACATTTTGGTACCAAGGGATCATAGTTCATGATGATGCAGCAAGGATCAGATGGAATGAGGCAAAATGGATAACCCAAAACCCGGAAGGCCAATAATAAAGTGAAGATATCCCAACCCGACACGAAGCAGAAAGAGTGTCGATGTTAAGAGTGACAAGCTGCCGTAATAATTAATACAACCAATGGAATAATTCCAATTTTTCCCCCACCATTTCTGGCGAGTACCCCAATTATTTTTGAAACACAAGCTTGAAGGGGATATCATATGCTTGTAATGTAAGTTTTTCCTTCGGATAAATTTGACCTAGTAATTTTAATGAGCCCTAGGAAGGAGAAGCTCGGTCTCATCATGATGACAAGTCCAATGTCGTCAGGGTTTAATGAGTCCGACATAGGTAAAACTCAAAGTCTTTTTCATATTTAGAGAGTTTAAAAAAGAAATGGAAAAGAAAACTCCAAAGGTCCCTTTTCCTAAATTTTTCCCTTGAATCTGAAAAGGTAGAAAACAATACCCCAGGGAACCTATTGACCGTGATAGATCAATGTATACCTTTTTTGTAAGTAATCTATCCCAGTCTGTAAAAGGGGTAAAATTATATTGGGTAGATGATGCTTCGCAACCTAAAGAGTTCAAAGTGACAAGAACTCGACAATCTTTTCATGTTTCGAGAGTCAGAAAAGAGCTTAAAGATGACTCCAAAAGTGATTTTTTTTGTGTTTTTACCGAGTCCGAAAAAGTATAAAATACAACTCATAAATCATCATTACCAAAGTATTTGGAACCTGTCGCTGCATAAAAAGAAAGTGTAAGATCTGTTTTTGACATAAATACACATAAAATATTAAAAAATCGACCTAAAACCCTAACCTAAAACCCTAATTTTCCAAAAAGATCTTATAAAAGGGCCAATTGGTAAAAAAAACTTCACTTTTATTTTTACCTTGGAGTGGAAAACATTTACGCTTGTGCACTTGCAATTTCGGTGATCGATTAGAGGAGTTTTAGAAGCTCGTTCGCAAATCTGTCCATTCTAGGTAGGCACCACATCTTCTACCCTGAATTTTAGAGACAATTTATCTCATTTTTTACTTTTTTAGCAGTGATTTAGGAGGATTTTGGGATGGAAATGTCTGCGGTGGTTGTCACAGGTTCCTAGCTCGGGACCGCAACGAGCTGGAATTTCCCAATGGTGAGAAAATAAGCTTGTCGCAACTGTACACCAAACGGTCGCGAAGAGCAAAAAAAATTCAAACCACAGATTCTGGCTCGTTGCACCTGTTTTAGAAACAGGCGTGACGAGCTCCGAGAACAAAAATTCCTCAAAATTTAAGCAATTTGAATAGGTTTTAAGCACAATTATGGCACTTACAATTACATATTGGTGTGTTTGTAGGGAGATAATCATGGTGATCAAATGGAAAGAGTGGGAACATAACAATGATGATGAGTTGCCCTGGGGGATCCAAATTGTCTAGATATTCTCAAGAATTGCAGGCTTCTAAATTTTTTCATGGTGCCATGCCTAAGAGCACAACCAAATCTACTCTAGTACCTTGTTGGAGCATGGTATCCAAATGAAGGGAGATTCAACATCTGGGAGTAGGAATTAGAAGTCGATGCCATCGATATCTATTTCTTGATAGGGTTATGATGAAGGGGAGAAAGACCTCAAATGACAGGTACTCAGATCACAGGAGAGACGATGGACATGCTCGTTAGAAGGATGTGTCCAGAGGCCCAGAAATCAGACAAGGGAGGCAAACTAAAGATCACAATAGTAGTTGACTTGTCACTACAAGTCCTCCTTTACACCATCACTGGGCAGCTGGATCACAGGCCCCGCATGAGGCCACTAAGAACCAACTCTGGCTGGCAGCTGACTGCTTAAACTCCACCATATTCAACTGGGCAGAGGCGGTATCAGACAACCTCAAAACGCAATTGATAAAATATTGACGAGGTGATATGAAACAGTTTGGGTATGGTTTGATCCTCATACCATTCATCCTAGAACGACTTCCTATCTTTTAGAGGCAGGAAGTGGTTATGGCTAGGATACCACCACGGGAGCCACGGATCACTCGATGGGCTATACTGATGCCTCGAGGAGATGGTGGCCAACAAATGTTGTGGAGACCAAAGTTCTTCGAGTGGCTAGATCACCAACTCATTGTTGTAGATGATTGGCCATATACTGGGACTAACTTCAGAGGTGATCCAGACCTAATACTCCCTCCCGGGGAACACTAGGATGGTAGAGGTAACAAACTTTTTTTGATTTTTAAAGAGTGTTGTAATTTTTTGTTTTTGTTTTTTATATATATGTCTTGATCATCACATTTCAATCTTGAAGATGTTGGACTTAAAAGACTTGTAGGTTTTTCTCCCATTGCTCAGAGAATTGAGAGGGAGTTGGAGATGCCCCCCCTTTGTGGAGATGTGGAGGACAAGATCGCTCGTGACTTGGAAGCTTGACAGAGGGGATTCTAGATTACGTGGGATTCAAGGATGTCCCTTGATAGTACCAGAAACACACAAGAGGGGTGTCAAACAGGATCCACCCACTGCTTAGACGTATTGTCCAAGCAGTGGTGTGCTATAGAGAGCATCACACAGATTAGACCTCTAGGTTTATTTTCTGCAATTTTGAGAGACATGTTGTCTCATGATGTAACCTGAAAACATATTTTTTGGGCACTAAAATGTGCAACAAATGATATATATATTATATAATATATATATATATATACATACCTATGCTTTTCTGTATCAACTTATTATGTCTCAATGTTTACTTTGACAAATGCTACAAATGTCTATCTAACACATGATTTACCAATGCGTCCGTTAATGTATTTAGTATTCTAGGAATGCGTTGATATGTAATGTAATCAAATTTCCTTTCCAATAAACAAACACATAAATACAACCTTAAAATCAGAGGGTTTCTGAAGGAATAATGCCCATTGAGCTAAAGAATAACAAGTTGTGAATCTAGATTTATGATAAAGGCACGAATATTGAGGGAAACAACCTTAGTCAATAGCTCAATAACTGCACTATATTCAGCGACATTGTTCATAGTACATCCTTGACAAACACCTTGAATATCTACCAACTCACCGTGAAGATCATAGATAACCCATGCCACGGAGGAAAGATTCCAAGTATTGCGACAGGCACCATCAGCAAAACCGACATAAGGTGTGACAGACATCTACATAAGACAGAAAAGGACACAATAAGAAAAAAATGCTTACACACCAAGCCAAAAATGTA
This sequence comes from Pinus taeda, assembly GCA_000404065.3. NCBI lineage: Eukaryota > Viridiplantae > Streptophyta > Pinopsida > Pinales > Pinaceae > Pinus > Pinus taeda. Next base: position 350,899 of record APFE030557593.1, on the reverse strand, counting down.
CAAAAATGAAAACACACTTATGTGCATATAAGTGCAAGAAAGACTCATGCATAATACTTCTTGAGATAAAGCCCCTTTCGTGGCTTATCTAAAGGATTGCCTTCATAATCAATTAGCTAATAGGCACCTTTTTGTAAAACACGTTTTACAATATAGGGCCCATGCCACATGGGTTCGAATTTGCCTGCCCCCATCTTATCATGAGCTTGATCATACAACAGGACTAAATCCCCTTTAATGAAGTAACGTGGGTTAACTGTCTAATTGAAGTGAGCTTTCACTCGCTTTTTCTGTGCCTCAATGACCAATGAAGCAAGTCAACGAGTCACATCAAGCCATTCTAAATAAAGAAGATGCTCCTCCACTGAAGTGGTATTTGACAGTAATTCGATAGCTAATTTAAGAGAAAGAATTTTACATTCAATCGGAAGGGTAGCTTCCAGACCATAAACAAGCTAAAATAGTGTAAATCCAGTAGCATCCTTAACCGAGGTTCGTAGGCCCATAGAGCAGAAAACAACATAAAATGCCAATTGGACCTATGCATTCCAATGGTACACTGAAGCATGGTGACCAACACTTTGTTCACTGCTTCGACTTGGCCATTGGACTGGGAGTAATATGGCATCGAACTATCGTGATACAAGCCGAACTGGCTTGTCAACTCAGTCATCATGTAATTATGAAAATGAGAGCCATGATCTTTGACGATGGCCTGAGGGACTCTGAACTTGGCAATCACATGATTGAATAGAAATTGAACAGTTGCCTTATCGTCGTTAGTCAATGTAGGCATCACTTCGGCACATTTCGTAAATTAATCAATGACAACGATGATATACCCATGCCCCTCGACCGAGCAATGGTTACAGGTCATAAAATCAATGCCCCATTTTGCAAAAGGGCCAACAGTAATGACAGGATGTAAGGGAGAAGGCGACACTCGCATCTTGTGCTAGTAAATTTGACACGCATGACATGAACGAACGACAAGAATGCAATCCTTGAAAATGGATGGCCAAAAATAACCAACACAAAGAATCTTATGAGCAGTGGCATAACTAGACATATGATCGCCACAAGCTCCAGAGTGACAGTCATTTAAGACTTTCTAAACTTCCTCGAGGATTAAACAATGACGGAGAATAGAATCAACTCCAACACGATATAATGTGTCTCCAATAATATGATATGGCTGAGAATGATGGCGAATGCGTCGCCGAGCATACTTAGAAAAGTGAGAGTGAAATGAAGACATCTGGACGTAAACAATGATATCACCATACTAGGGATCAAGGATACTAATCAAGAAGAGCGTATCATCTCGGATGCGGTCCTCTATCCTAGAGGGAGTGGAAGCAGATGGTAAGGAGAAAACAAACTCAGCGAAAACTAGTGACTTCTTAGATTTGGCAGTAGTGAACTCCAAATCAAACTCCTGGAGGATAACGATCCACTTGGAGTATTTTCCCCCCATTAATTGACGTGACAGAATATATGTCATCGGGTTGCAATCAAAAATCACGATTGTGGTACGCAACAAAATGTAATGACGAAAACATTGAACAACCTGAACGGTTGCCAAGGCCAACTTCTTAACATAAGCATAACAAGTCTCAATGTCAAGAAGGTTGCAGCTAAGATAATATATGACATGCTCGGAACCATTATCATCATCTTATACCAGAACCATGCCAATGGCACTATCAACAGCAATTAGATAAAGCGAGTAATCACGGTGATAGTTAGGTGGACGCAACAAAGGAACAGAAACAAGAAGGATCTTGAGTTGCTCAAATGACTTTTGGGCAATTTCATCCCAAATGAATGGAATGTCACGCTTAAGAAGACGCATATAACCTTTAGTAACCTTGGCATAGTTAGGGATGAAACGACGTAAGAAACTAGCCTTCCCTTGCAAACTCTACAATTGGTGCAAAGTAGCAGGAGGCGGGAGATTCAAAATAGCTTCGACGTTGAGTGGACTGAGACGAATACCCTCCTTAGAAACAACAAACCCAAGGAGTCTTCCAGACACAATGTAGAAGACACACTTGTGCAGATTAAGATGAATGTGGTAATGTCTACAACAAATAAAAATATGACGGAGGTGGTCCAGATGGTCTGTGCATTTAGCTGAATGAGCAGGAAGATTATCCAGAAAAGGTTGAACAATGTTTCTAATATCATGAAAATCATAGGACAATACTCTTTGGAAGGTCGCACCGGCATTATTCAGACCAAAAGGAAGCATTTTATAAGAAAAATTACCCCATGGATAGATAAAGGTAGTCTTGTGTTGATCAACAGGTATAATATTGATATGGTTATAGCCAGAGAAGCCGTCCATAAAAGAGAATATTTCACTCCTAGCACAGTCATCAATAAGTTGGTCAATAAAGGGAGTGGGGTAGTTATCTTTTGGACATGCGCGATTGATATCATGATAATCAACACAAACCCTTATAGTGCCCTACTTTTTAGTCACAGGGACAATGTTAGAGACCTAACCTATTAATGGAATAAGATAAATGAGCCCAGCCTAGAGAAGCTTTTCAACCTCTCCCTTAATGGTAGCTGCCTTTCTTAGGTGCACGGACGCAAATGTTGACAAACTGGTTTGGCATCAGGATACGTAGGTATCTCATGCACCACAATACTTGGATATATACTAGGAATTTCTTCATACAATAGGCAAACACGTCGTGAAACTCTTGGAAGAGACTAGTGTAAATCTTGATCTCCTTGGGAGAGCAGGTTACTCCAACATGAATATTTTCGACAACCCCTGGTTTAATAGAGATATCGATAGGCATGGTTTGTGTGTTATTTCCCATATTCCCTTCAGAAAAGACCTCATGAGTTAAGATGGGCATCTAGAGCGGTTGGGAAGGAACATGGGAAGAAAATTATCAAGACAGGCAGCCATTGCCCCAAAGCCAGGAAGAAACGAGGAACGATGATGACTATCGACCCAAGGAGGATCTTCAAAAGACAAAGTTTCAAGAATAACCTCATCAAAAGGAAATGTCTCTTGCAAAGGATCATGAGAAGCAATATCTTAGAGCCAAGGGGATTGCACATACATCTCAAGGGATCTACTCGAAGGAGTAGAGTTAGAAGAAGAAACTAAAGCCGAGACAATTTCAACATAGTTAAGATCAGCAGGGCTTGATGGCATAACATCATCCCAAGAATCTACCTGATAAAGGGGAGGAGTCACCCAAGGATTAGGGTTAACAAAGGTCATATTAATGGAGGTGACATTAGGAGGTGGGAGTGGAAAAATGCCCATGAGGGTAGGAGCTTTAAAGAGCCCAACACCCACACTTTAATAAGGAATACTAGTATGCTCTACATATGGAACATTTCCTTCCAAGGAAGAGGAAGCAAAGAAGGAAAACTAATCAACCGTAAAAATTTTCCCCTGATGAGGAAAATAGAGTACATGGAATAGTGAAGAAGCAACGACATGCATAACATACATCGAACTTCGACCCAGTAGAAGATTGTAAGTCAGATTGGCATCGACAACCTCTACTTCGACGTTGACCGTCTTGCCTTCCAAGGTAATAGACAAGTGCGAGAGAATACCAAATGGATGAGAATCTCTTCCATCAAATTCCTCCAGGGTATTCAGAGGTTGACTCAAATATGGAGAACCAATGGCTTTCCAACAAGAAACAAACATAACGCAAGTCGAGGCTCCTTCATCGATAACAGTGCGATGAATAGTCTTTGAGTTAATAACAACCTGGATGAGAAAAGTAATCTGCTGAGGCAAACGTGGCACACGATTTTCAAGATCAAAAGTAATCAAATAGGAATTAGCTGAATCAATTCCACCGATGGCAGATAGTAATGGCTTCCATTGGGGAGGACAACTCTGGAGAACTTCCAATGTAGACATAGCCAAAGGAGCTTGGGCTAGATCTTCAACAATACTATAGTGCTGTACAACACGAGCATTGGGATTATAGGATGATTTCCGGAGAATTCCTTTAACAAGTGGTCGAATGACGGATTCATTACTAGGCCTTTCAATATGAAGAGGGCCAAAACTGGATGGGAGAACACTAGAAGGGACTTCAGGTTCTTTCTCAATCGGCGAAGTATAATCTTTCGATCGAGTAGAAACGTGAGTAGGAATAGTTCTGGCCATAAAGACCTGGGAACCAGATGAGGAAGAGGATTGAGGCTGGTCCACCATTTGAGTTTGCTGGGAAGGAAAAGGTTCTTTAAGCACAATAGGAATCCTTGAAGTCCCCTTAAGCAAATGACTTACCTTATACCGTCGAGGATATTCTTTAGTGAACTGATCCTTATCACAGATAAGACAAGGATACTTAGGTTTTCATTTAGAACCATCATCGGTAGGAGTCTTACGATGGAGACTGAAAAACAATTTCAGTAGGGGTAATGGATTTCTGCTTCGCAGGAGTCATGGAAGACTTTCGAGAAGACTGAGAGATGGAACTAATAACACCATCAACAGAAGGTGTCAGCGGAGCTTTAGAAGTGCCAGGTCGTGGAGCATTGCGCAAGACATCATAAAGGGTGCTAGATTGGGAATATACCAAATCAGAATATTGAGCACACGCTATGGCTTTCTCTTCAGTAATGCATGCCCCCATAGCAATATCTCTGGCTATTGGACCGACAAAAGAGGTAGTGAAAAAATCAGTCAATAGCTGATTAGGAATCTAGAACTTGATAAAATGGCGACACCTTCTCCATGTATGAATATGATCAGAGATGTGGGTAGCCATGTCCTGTTTCAGAGAGGTAAGAAGATGCATTCTCATTTCATAGCAAATTGGTAGCTAAAAATGCGTAAGAAATGCTATTTCAAGAGAGTTAAAATCTTTGAAAGTCCCACGAGGGAGTTCAATGTACCACTTTTCAGTGGAACCAGTAAGAGTCCTTTGGAAAAGACAGAGATAAATAGAATTGTCAAGCCAGGAATTGGATGAACAGCAAAGGTGATAAGTCATGACATGTGCCTGGGGGTCTTCTTCGGACTTTCCTTCAAACTTAGGACAGTCACTAGGGATCTTGGTTGGAATAGGTGGCCAATATGGATTATGAAGTATAGGATCATTTGTCAACTTCGACACATCGGGTGGTTCCAAAGTCACAAGAAAAGGTAACTGAGGATTGAAAGACATCATGGGTCTTTGATAAGGACCATGGTTAGGGTTCCAACCAGGGCCTTGTTTCCCCCAAGGATCTTGTCTCAGAGGATTTTTTCCGTAAGGGTTATAGTTTGGCAGATTGAAACCATACCCTAGTTGTTGACCTAGATTTTGACCTCCAACAAACCACTGATTACAAACTTGACCAATAGGGGCAGCATATAGCTGCTGAAAATTCAAGTATGGATTAACCTGAGGTTTCTGATAGCTCTGATATGGATTACTTTGAGGTTTCCCTTGGGGTTGCTGAGGTACTTGAGGATCGAACTAAAACTGAGTCCTAAACTGCGGCTGGGGTGTTACACAGTAATTTGTCACCGTCCCTGCTACCCCTCTCCCGCATCTTGGAGGACTCATTCCGGGACCTATGAGAAGTGACATGGCTTACAAACACTTGCATTACATTCCCCTGAACATGAGCTTTATTTACCCTGAAGACATCTCCTGCTAAAAACCCCTAAAACTAGCTCTTTTTCCATTGGCCTAGTTCCATAGTGAAGCCCTCGTGCTAAGGGGGAAAATCCTCCAAAGAGGGCGCGCCAGTTGGCGCTATGTCACAGAGTCACACCCGCGCCAACTATAATTAGTGGTGTTTTTTAACAAACAAACGATGGAAGTTTCGTCCTAACAAATTCCTGGATTGCATCTATCTTGAGTTGGGTGGTTTGGCTACGGATTTCCATAGAGAGGAAATGGTTTGCCACCTCTCATGGAATCTTCCTTGATGATATGGCCAATCCCATGCTTATTGTGGATGATCCCAACTCCCCTTCCTCCATCTATAAAAGCTTGTCCATTTTCCTTGGCAAGCTAGTTCCAAAGATTCATAATTGTCAAGTTTCCAAGAGCTTCATGTTGCAAGAGCCTTCTTAATTCCCATAAGGTCAAATCCAAGCAAGGAGATTATTGTCCAAGAACCAAAGAGAGAGGCTTGTCCTTACTCCCAAAAATCTTTGCGAGACGTGTGCTGCTAACTACCCGGCCAAGGGAGAATCTAGCATTAGAACTTTGGTTGTATTCTTCTTCTGGATGGGGATTCTTGACAGTTTTCCAACCATATGAACTCAACATCTTTACCTAGGATGCTAAACAAAGGAGAGGCTATCTTGTTGAAATATTTGATGAATCTTCTATAATATCCGGCTAAGCCTAGAAAACTTTTGACATCTCTCACCTTTTGAGGAGGTGGGACCCTTTGGATGATGGCAGTTTTGTTGGGGTCCACCTGCAGTCCTTGTTGAGATATTGCATGACCTAGCACAGTCCCTTCAGTCATCATAAATTCAAATTTTTCTGGACTGAGGGACAGGTTCATCTCAATACACTTATCTAGAACTTTTCCTAGGTTAGATAAAGCTTCCTGAAAGTCAGAGCCATAAGGAGTAAAATCATCCATCTATATTTCTACTGCATCATGAACTAGTTCAGAAAATATGCTCAATACCACTCTTTGGAAAGTCGCTGGAGCATTTCACAAACCAAAAGGAAGGACCCGGTATACAAAGGTACCCCAAGGAAAAGTGAAAGTGGTCTTATCTTGGTCTTTCGGGCTGATTTGTATCTGATTGTACCCGCTAAACCCATTTAGGAAAGAGAAACTTTTTCCCTGCTAGACCATCTAACACTTAATCTATGAAAGGTAAAGGAAAGTGGTCCTTTTTAGTGGCTTTGTTCAATTCTCTATAGTCAACACAAATTATCCACTTACCATTTTTCTTTGGCACTAGCACCAAAGGGGAGACCCATTCACTGTCGGAAATGGGATAGATGAACCCTACATCAAGCAATTTCTGTAGTTCTTCCTTAACAATATGTTTAAGTGCTGGGTTCATCCTCCTTTGAGGCTACATGATTGGCTTGCAATCCTCCTTGATGTATATATGATGAGTACATACTGTAGGGTGCACTCCCTTCATCTCCTTATAACTCCAAGCGAAGGCATCTAGATGTTTTCTCAGTAGGCTGCATAGCTCATTCTCCTGGGAAGGAGATAGAGATGGATTGATTTTAAATGTTCTTTTTGGGCCGAACTCTATATTTGACATGGAGAGAAGTAGGGTCAGCCACATAGAGATCAATTGAGGGGTCATGTTGGGTTTCTCTTACTATGCCCTCTAATGGTGATACACTGGGAGGTGGATTCTGAATCAAATTTTCAATCATATCATCCTCATCTTGCAGTTTTCCTCCCTTGGCGATTTCTAATGCACAAAGCAGCGTAGAATAAACTTCATCCTCATCTACCTCCTCCAACTAGAGAGGTATATCATGTTCTAGCAAGGGTTGTGTAGGAGGATATAGGGTCAACTGCTTGGATATATGCTTGTTCTTGATGGTCATGTTCCTAGCTCGGTAGTTGATATAAGCATCGGCTGTAGCCAACCAGGGTCTTCTTAGGATGAGAGGATACCCAGTTAGCTTTGCATTTGGCTAGAGAATTAAGAAATCAATAGGGTACTCCCAAGAATCAACGGAGACCATCACATCTTCCACAATCCCTTCAAGGGTCATGGTGGAGCGGTCTGCTAGCTGCAACACTATTGTGGTCTTCCTCAAGGAGCCCTAGAGGTTAAGTTTGAGCATTGTGTCCTTCGTCATTACATTAACGACATCTCCCAAATCAATCAAGGTATGTGGGACCATTGTGCCATTGATGTGGACATCGACTACTGGCCTTCCAGGATCTAGATATTTTGGACATATTATCTGCCCCAACATCAGGTTGAACAGTTGTACTATGACATTGATGGTTGGGGTGTCTTTTTTGTGCCTTCTTGGATGCTTAAAGCACTTCTCTTTGATCAACCTATTGTAGATAGGTACATCTTTTATGGCTTGGAGAAGTGCTATCTTCAGACATAAATGTTTCAATTCTCCCAGGAGTTCAATCTCTTCTGGGGTAGGCTAGATTGTCATGGATAGTCTCTCAGGAAAAGGTGGATTTGCTTTAGGTTCACTTTCTTGTTTATCTTCCTTAACCTCCCTAGGTGGAGGCTGGATATCTAGGAGAACTTTCCCATATCACAAGTTGATTTCTTGAATCTCCACCGCATAAGTTGGGCATGATGGTTCCCCACTATATACTTGCTGAGACTATATGTTGTTCGGGTTCAGATTTGGCTACGTAGGCATTTGGGGTTGCCTTGATGGATCATAAGGTAACGGGTGTGGTTGGGCAGGTGGTGGAGGCAGAAGAGTGGGAGGAGAGTTATATTGGGGCCTCCACCCCTGATGAGATGCATTTCACTAAGGTTGTGGCTGAGCATAGGGTTGAAATGAATGAGTGGCTGGTTGGGCATTATATTGAGATGTGAAGGACCAAGGAGAAGGTGTGGACTAGGAAGGATGAGTAGGGGGGCCCCAAGACAGTATGGAGGTGACTTGGTTGGGGTGGTAGTATTCCTAAGATGTCCGTTGCATCCCATGCTGGTATGGTCTAGGTCCATGTGGCCTCCTTTGGTTTATGTAATAGATCTGTTCAGTGACTCCTTTGGCGCTTTGGTATACAACTTTAAAACCAGGAAAGGAAGGGAACTTATCTATAGAATGGTTTTCTTCACAGAATGAATAGACCTCTATAGAGTTCAATGGGTATTCATTCCTATGATGCCTCTTGGTGCATCTAGGACAAAAAATGGCTAGAGCCCTCTCTTCTTCCTTTTGCCTTCATTTGATATGTAAGGTATCCATTTACATGGCAAGAGTTTGCAGCATCTCACTCTTGAAGTCTTCCATCATGCTTCCAATTTCACCTTTGATGGATGAGTTGGAAGAAGAGGTACTGGATATGGGTTGACTCCGCCTACCTTTCTTTCTGGCTGCTCTAGAATGGTTTCTAAAAACAATCTTTATGTCCTCATAGGATAGTTGGTAGATGTCTCCCCTGGCTAGTAGATGGAGGGTGTCTAAAAGGTCTTCCCAAATCCCCCTGAGCAGGACCAACTTAAAAGACTCAAGGTCAAGTGTACCCTCAGCCCTTTTTTAATTAAGCTGGAACCTCTCTTTGTAGTCTTCCAGGGACTCATCACTTCCCATGGTCATTCAGAAGATTTCTTCTTTAGTATCTTTTATCCTACAATAGTCCCGATACTTGTTTTTAAAGGGTTGTTGCATCTAAGCCCAAGTTGTGATGCTATTGACAGGTACCCCATGAACTAGCGCAATGATGTGTCCTTGAGAGTAGAAGGGAACAATTTCAACTTTTTCTTGTCTTCTGCATAGCCATAAGTTCGACAGATGACGACGAACTCAAACAAGAAGGTGTCAGGATCTTCTTTAGTCAAACCATGGAAGTGAGGTAAGACTGAAGGACTTATATTTTTCATTTTGGTGTCCCCATTGGTCTCCTGAACGAGAAAGGTACTCTCTATTCTTTCTCCATTTCCCCTAGCATTTATGTTGTCAGCCATTGGCTCTAGAGGAATGTTTTCTTCTTCTTCTTCTTCCCCTATAGGCTCTTCAAATATGTCTGGTTGTTCACCTAAAGGTTCTTCTTGATCGTAGCCACCGAAGAAGAGAGAAGGTTGGCTGTGTGAAGTAGTGGGGGTGTTGGGCAAAAATTTTCTTGAGTTATCTCTATTCCTACTAGGCATGAAAGGACATCTTTTTGGTTGTTTTTCTTTTTCTTTTCCCTACACTGATAGTACCTATAGAAACTGAAATTGTGATTAAATAAAACAAATTGCAACTAGCTAAAATGAACTTGCTGAATGGAAATTTGTAGAATTGAAAAAAGAAATCAAGGAAATTCAGAACGGAGAGAAAGGAAATGACTAGTCTACTTTTGCTAAAATAAAATTTGCAGAACTAGAAAGGAAAGAAAGGAAATGTAGAACTAAAAGAAAAGAAATCATTGGTCTACTTTTGCTGAAATAAACTATTAGTAGAATGTTGCAATAGGAAATAGAAGAAAGTAGTAATCACAGAATACTTTGACGCTTCCCGAGGGTGAGCACAAGTATTGTAGTAATAATGATACAACTCCTGGGCTACCTACTTTACTCTTATCAACCCAGTAGTTCGTAACAAACTTGGAAGCATCAGTGTTGTATGCACAAGTACTAGTTCTCATTGCAGGTTATCACTTGATCAGCCATCACAAGATCACTAGGAGCTCAAACCAAATTCTATGGATTCCAAAAGAAGCTTTGTATGTGATGAAAGGAGAGAAAGATTACTCTACATATGCTAATCTAACTACGGAAAGGAGAAAGACTGAAATGTAAAGAAAACCTAGTGAACCCTAATTAACCAACTAATTCTACTTTTGCAGAAAGCAGTATGAAAACCATGAAAGGAATGCCATTACCTACTCAATTAAGTAAAAAACATCTTACTAAGCTATTTCTGGAAGTAAATAAGCAAAAAACATATTTTTGGATTTTTATGTGAATTTGACATGCATGTAATTTATCGTGTGTGAATGTGGCAGTGAATAGGTGGTGTTGAAGGGTGGTTTTGGGACCTGAGAGGATGTAGGATTGTGTGGATGGTTCCTGGGATGTCTCAAGTGGCCTTCTAGAGGCTTTTTCCACACTCGGCCTTCAGAAGAAAGCCTACAGGAAAATCTATATGAGGACACAGGAAATCTACACGAGGAAAACAAGGCAACTACAGGAGGCCTACAGGACGAGGCTGAGAGCACTTTTCACTATTTGGAGGGTGTCAAAGTGGGTGAAAAATGTGGTTGAAGGTTGGAATGAGGTGTTAGGGCGCTTAAGGTCTACTATGAATCACTAGATGTTTCTGGGAAAACTAGTGTCTTGTCAAACGACTAGCCCTCTAGGTTTGGCAGCTACCCTAGAAACAATAGTTTAAAGCAATTCAACAATTTCTTCTATGTGTAACATATGAGAGAAAGATAATGGAACCAACCTGGAACTTCTGCTTAATCCCTTGCTTGATTTCTCTCCCCCTTGACAGAGCTTGAAACTCCTCCCCGTACTTAACACGCTTGGAGAGTACCTGCACAAGTACAACACCAAAGAACCGTCAAAGCATCATGATCTATTACAACATAAACATTACAGAATCAGATATATAATGAACAAATGATAGCATTCAAAAATGATAACATTCACAATTTCACAATCATATGGAAGAAAACTTGAAGAACTTTATTAATAGAAGGGAGAATTACAACCAATTGTCTGATCCAGCATCATCCTCCTAGCTTCAATCCCTCTTCACCTCATGAAATAGCAAGATCACACCAACAATACAATGCTCTTTCCTCAATTACAAACTATCAGCACTTCCTTGCAATCCACAATATTCCAGCCTCTGGATCTCTTAGATGAGGGATCCATTTATAGATGTGTGCAAGAGTGTGAGTCATCTTTGGGGTTTGATTAGTGTCATTCCACTTGTTACAATTGGTTCTGCTTGGAGATTTCTTGGATCTCTTACTCATCCCTGGGTGAATTCAGAGAGACAAGTGGCACAAAAGGAGTTTCTAGAAGATTCCATGAGCAACCACTTAGCAAACTGTCTCAAACATTTTTCTATCCTCACCCATCACACCCTATATAAGGCCCAAATAGTATGCATCACACCCTGGAAGTGTACCACTCAGTATGCATCGCACTTTGCCAGTGGAGCAATCAGTATGGTTCAGTTTAGGCCATTTCTGGATGGTTTCTTAGGTGGAACTTTTGGGGAATGATGTAATCAGATGATTATGTTATTTTAGGGTATGAAACAAATCTTTGAGGGGTTGATGAGCCCTAGTATATTGACATATAAGTTTGGGGTTGATGTGCCCAAATATGTCTATAACAGTTGCCCCCTAAAGCATGAAGTTGTAGATATTTATGTCGGGTGAAATGCTTTACCATGAGGATTCGAGGTTTCGAACTGGAAGGTGACCTGCATAAGTTACAATACAATACATCATCATAATATAATTTTCATGATCTAGCTGAGGTAGGCATTCCCATGTCCATCTTTATAATTTCATTTCATGTAAATAGATCAGATAGTCGCTTGTAGATGCAGACTGGTGATTCTTCAGATGTAGAGTCATCATCCATGATTCAGATGACCATCTGTGTAGCGCCTTTGTACATTTGATGCTTTTATATTCTTGAATATATTGCAGGCCGAATGGATGAAACTACATCCAGGGTCTTCAAATTCATTCAATCTTCACTCGATGTACAAGTCAATCCATGTGAAGAGATGTTATGAAGTCGAACATGGAAAGACATTGCATGATTACCAACCAATAATGTGAGCTGTTAATAAACATGAGAGTAATCACCGATAATGATAATGGACCTCAAGGTACTAAAATACAATTCACGTGGTGTAATATATGATTCGATGTCAAACACCATGCAAAATCTTTCAGTCGAATGCCATTGATGTCAACCTGTTACAGGAAGTGAAAAACTTGCCATTGATGTATGCAATCTTCAAAGCACTGAAAGGGTTGTTCCTAGGTCAACTTCTTGGATAATGAGCTGATGCTGACAAGAAGCAACCTGTCATAAGAGGGCCTTGATGTATCCCACATCTACGACCGAAAACAAAGCAAATGATTTTTGGAGGTGAAAATGGATTGACGACAGAAGGTTTAGGAATGGCAGACATGAAAAAATGAAGGTTGGAGGTATTGCAGTAGATGAGACATTAACTCAATTGTGGGTTCTCGACTAAATGACTTATCTTAAACATGTTGGTGACACAAATATGGATTGGTAGCGTTAATCCCAAAATATGGATGGTGTGAAAGACCAATGGTGAGATGAGTAATGAACGGAATACCCAACCTGACTCAATAATGGTGATGGAGTGAAATTGTCATGTTCAAGAGTGACTTGCTACCATAAATTCTTCAAGTTTTTTCCCTTTTTCCCTCGTCATTGCTGACTAGTACCTCTTTATTTTTGTCAAGCTTGAGGAGGATAACATATGCTTGTTCTATAATTCGCCCTTTTGGCAAACCTGTCGCTATGTTTTAATGAGTCTAGCGACAATGAAACTCGGTCTTGTCTAGAATGGATGAGTTTGTTGCTATTGCTTTAACGAGTTTAATGACAAGGATAACTCAGTCCTTTTCATGTTTAGAGAGTTTGAAAAGGGACAAAAAGAAAACTCCAAAATTTCTTTCTCGTAAAATAATCATGTAAGTCTGAAAAAGGATAAAATAATACAAAAGGGATGACTTTTCTGATCACTTTAACGAGCCGAAAAAGACAAGCGCTCGAAACGACAAAACTAAAAATTGAAAATGGAAATGAAAATGGTTTGCATGCCCCCAACATGATGAAAAGGAGAGTCTCATGTAGCTAGATGGAAATCACTATGGTTAGGCAGGATGGTTTCGTCCAGAATAGAAAAAACACCTCCTTGGCTTCGTCCAGAATAGACAAAGGTGAATGGTATGTCAGACCAATTACATAACCTATAGGGAAACTTATCTTTACAACTAGGTGCATCCAGAATAGACAAGGGTGCATGCCCCCTAAGCTTCGTTACATTCACCAGACTACTCATGGTTATCAGGTGGATGGAATGAAGATTCAAGTGATACCCTTGATGTAAATGGACCATTTAGAGATGATGATTGACTTGGAGCTATGTTTGAACTGGGAAATGAAAGCTGATCAATGGTGACAATCTTGCCTTCATGCGGAAAATGCATCACTCAGAAGAGTGTTGAAACAATAGCTTCCATGTTATAAACGTAGTCACTCCCAAGAAGTAAATTGTAATCTAATGGTCCTAGGACTATCATCACGTTTAGATGAATGGTTTTCCTTCCCGAAGTGATCGGTAACTTAGGAAGGATCCCCAGTGAAGTTTCCAATTTGTTTCTAGGAAAACTAGTGTCTTGTTGAATGACTAACCCTCTAGGTTTGGAAACTACCCTAGAAACAATAGTTTAAAGCAATTCAATGATTTTTTTCTATGTGTAATAGATGAGAGAAAGATAATGGAACCAACCTGGAACTTCCACTTAATCCCTTGCTTTATTTCTCTCCCCCTTGACAGAGCTTGCAACTCCTCCCCATACTTAAACCGCTTAGAGAGTACCTACATAAGTACAACAACAAAGAACCGCCAAAGCATCGTGATCTATTACAACATAAACATTACAAAATCAGATATATAATGAACAAATGATAGCATTCACAAAATGATAACATTCACAATTGCACAATCATATGGAAGAAAACTTGAAGAAATTTATTAATAGAAGGGAGACTTACAACCTAGTTGTTTGATCTAGCATCATCCTCCCAGCTTCAATCCTCTCTTCACCTCATGAAACAGAAAGATCACACCAACGATACAATGTTCTTTCTCAATTACAAACTATTAGCACTTCCTTGCAATTCACAATATTCCAGCCTCTCGATCTCTTAGATGAGGGATCCATTTATAGATGTGTGCAAGGGTGTGATTCATCTCTAGGGTTTGATTAGTGTCATTCGACTTGTTACAATTGGTTCCACTTGGAGATTTCTTGGATCTCTTACGCATCCCTGGGCAAATCCAGAGAGGCAAGTGGCACAGAAGGAGTTTCTAGAATATTCCATGAGCAACCAATTAGCAAATTGTCTCGGACATTTATCCATCCTTGCCCATCACACCCCATAGAAGGCCAAAACAGTATGCATCGCACCCTGGCAGTGTACCACTCAGTATGCATTACACTTTTCTAGTGGAGCAGTCAATATGGTTAAGTTTAGGCCATTTCTGGATGGTTTCTCAGGTGGAACTTTTGGGGAATGATGTAATCATATGACTATGTTTTTTTAGGGTATGAAACAAATCTTTTAGGGGTTGATGAGCCCTATTTTATTGACATATAAGTTGGGGTTGATGTTCCCAAATATGTCTATAACACCAGGAGAGAGGAATATGATTGGGTTTGCTCAAGGAGAGAGGAAGAAATTCTATGGAAAAATGTAGGAAACTAGGGCAGGATTGAGGTGAGATTTGGGAGACCTATAGGGCATGGATCAGATGGAGGGTGTGATGGCTGATAAGCTGGCCTACTGCTGGAAGAGATTTTCTACATAGAAAATGACAATCACCCAATAAGATCAAGCAAGTAATGAAAAGAGTGCATCTAGAAAAATAGAGTTTTGCATCAAAATAGTCTAAACTATGATCTATGAAAGGAAATGCTGAGAAAAATTGCCAGAAAGGAAAGCATAAAAGAAGACTATTGCAAATCAAGAAGTGAGCATGATGAAGAAGATCTGAAGCAAAGCAGAATTGGACTATTATCCTACCAAAAAGCTGCAAACACTAGAAGTCCTATGAATGAGGAAAATCTGTGTTTTTGGGGCAGCAAGAGAGTCTTTGCCTCAAATCATGGTCCCAGAGGGAGGAAGAGAGGCCAATGCATTGTTGCTAGCCTTTTGAATCTTTTCTAATCACTTCTTAACCTGCTACAGAAAACACGAATGAAAGAAAACTACTAAATCATCAAAAACAACCTATTCTTAACCATGAAAGAAATACATCTAATAGAAAACTAATCTACAACTAAAGCAAAGCATACAAATACAAGTAAAGAGGAGCTTGGTTACTTCGATTAGGCCTTAACCCAAGAGCTTCAGCTCTCTGAGGTAACTCAGTGCTAGCTCAAAAAGGATTCCATATTCATTATAAAAAAATAGCAAGTTACATGAAATTGTCACAACAACAATAAGCTCGAAACTTGAGCAGAGTTTGCATAAGAAAAAGTCTAACCCTAGTGAGGCCCTAGGCCCCTCTACTTATACAAATGAAGCTGCCAACAACTTCCTTAAAATCAGGGATGCTTGGCTCCAAAAACTCGAGATAATCATCAGTCATCCTCCACTTGCTTGGCTACCTTCTAGTGCATGATTCGATTGCTTGTACTCCGAGTTGAATGAAGGGGAATTCGAAGTGAGGAGTAATAAATGAGGAATATTCCCTCCTATAAGTCCTCTCCTTTGTCCACTTCGAGTTATTTCTTCCATTTGTCCACTGGATCCTTGACTTTGACCTTGAAATTCAACAATAATTTGCATTAAACACATGTTAGACCACATGGCATCATAACTAACTCAACTCACTCTATAAGCATAGATATAGTAAGAAAATCATACAATAAGCTAAGAGAATGGTTGATTTGACTAGGTTAGGAGGTAAAATGAGCCCTTATAATTAACCATTAGTAGCCATTTTGTAATTAAAACATCCATGTTTTGGGAATATTTTGATGTAAAACACTGGGTTTGATATTTATTATATATATATATATATTATATATATTATCACAGATGTTTTGGTGTTTTTTATGTTTTGGTGATTTTATGATCTAAAACATAGTTTTCTAATGAATCAACAATTGTATTAAATTATCTAGGAATGTGTTCATATGTGATAACCTCAAATTTACGTTCCAAGAGTCGTACCATTAAATAATGAAGTAACAAGATTGGATTCCAAATGTGATAATGATTTGTTAATTGCATAACAACAAGCTGAGAGTCTACCCTGACCATCAGATTGGAGATGTCCCTTGATGATGCTTCAATGAGAAGTGAAATTATGGACATGTACTTAGCAATATTGTAGGTGGAAATGCCAAGAAAGACCCCCCGAAACAAAACATTTCTGACTTAGGTGTGTAAATGACCTAAGCAGCTAACGCAATGTGCCATGTGTGACGACTGGCACCATTTGCGTATCCTACGTATGCTAAGGGTAATGAAGGCATCTGCATTAGGAGAAATATGTATGAGACAAATACTTCAATAAATAACAAAAATCCAGTCACATAAAAAAGGAAGAAAAACTTATAAATACGTAAAATTACAAAGCACATGCCTAGTGCAGTACTAGGCATAATACTTTTTTCAGATACAACCCATTTCGGGGCTCAACGAGCAGGACTCCTTACCAGTCCTAAAGTTCATATGCCCCTTTTGAGAGGGATTTCTTGATGACATATGGATTGAGCCATAAGGTTTGAAGTGGTCCTACCCCCAAGATATCATGTTTTTGATCGTAGAGTAAAACAAGATCTTCCTCTTGGTAAGAACGAGGCTTGACCCTTTTGTCGAACTGGGCTCTGACCCGGTGCTTATGGGCTTCGAGTGCTAATTCAACATCTCGATGGGTTTCATCCAGTTGATTTAGGTATAGCAGGCACTGTTCTTCGATAGTAGTGTTGGGAAAGAGTTCAATTGAAATTTGTAAGGAAGGAATCTAACACTTGATTGGTAAAACTGCTTCCAGGCCATAAGTTAGTTGAAAAGGTATGAAGCATGTAGCAGTTTTAACTAAAGTTTGGTATTCCCATAGTGCAGGATATAACATTCGATGCCAATAGGTTTTATGATTCCCTACTAACCTAAAGATCATGGTTTTTAAGATGACATTGATGGCCTCTACTTGACCATTAGCTTGGGGGTAGTAGGAGGATGATTGATCCTGGCGAAAACCGAGCAATGATGTTAAGTTAGACATCATGTGATTCTAAAAATGAGACCCATGGTCTGTAACAATCATGCAAGGCACACCAAAGTGACAGATGACATGATTAAACATGAATAATGTATGGTTTCTCCATTGTCCTGAAAGGTGGGAAGGGCTTTGACCCACTTCGTGAAATAGTCCACAGCTACAATAATATAGTTGTGTCCGGCAGAGGAAATAGGGTTGCAAGTTACGAAGTTTATTCTCCATTTGGAAAAGGGGCCAATGGAGATAACCGGGTGTAGTAGGGTAGGAGGAGTGCATATTTTCTTTGTAAACACTTGACAAGGATGGCACTATTAGATAGCTTTGATACAATCTTTGAAAGAGCTTGGCTAGTAGTAGCCTACGCGCATAATTTTCTGAGAAGTAGATATGCTAGAAAGATGACTGCCACATGCCCCAGCATGAAATTCATTTAAAAAATGTTCCACATCCTCATGGGTGAGGCAACGCTGAAGAATGGTATCAGCACCACAACAATATAGCTTATCGTTAAGCACTAAATAGTGCCTTGGTGGCAGATGCAACGACGGTCACCTGATGATAGCTTAGGGAAGAAACGTTTCACTTGGAGGTAGACAAGAATGTCACCATACCAAGGGTCAGTAGTGTCGATAATATAGACAATTTCATCCAAAAGAGGATCGTGGGCTATCTTGTTAGGATCGAAAATAGGAAGATCTGAGAAAAGTTCGGCGAAGACTAAGGAATTTTTCACCTTGGTAGTAGTGAATACCAAATCAAATTGTTGGAGGATCATGATCCATTTGGAATATTTCCCTCCAATGACTTAACAAGACAAAATGTGTCTCATGGGATTCTCCAAGGTGATGATAGTAGTCTATGGCAACAGTATGTATTGTCGGAAGTGGTTGACAGCAAAGATAACTGCCAAGGACAACTTTTCAACATGTGAATATCTGATTTTGGGCCTAGTCAGGCCTTTCGATAGATAATATATCACATGTTCACTCCGGTCATTGTGAGTTTGAACCAAGACCATTCCTAGAGAGGATGGCGAGGCTGCCAGGTATAGAAGAAAGTCGCGCCCATAGTTGGGAGTTCTAAGGAGTGGGGCTGATATAAGTGCCTTTTTCAAGGCATCGAATGATCATTGAGCTTCATCATCCCACAGATACAACACTCCCTTCTTAAGTAGGTGCATAAATACTTTTGTCGACTTAGCATAATTTACGATGAACCGTCATAAGAAGTTTACTTTCCCTTGCAAACGTTGGAGTTGCAGAATGGATTGTGGTTAGAGAAATTGAGTAATTGCTTTACCTTATTAGGATTAACCCTAATCTTATACTTGTAGACAATGAATCCAAGTAAGTGTCCAGACTCAACAAAGAAAACACATTTATGTAGATTCAGATGTATGTTATAAAACCAACACCTAAGAAAGATAGCTCTTAAATGATCTAGGTGATGCGCTTGATTTTTGGAATGGGCTGGAAGGTCATCCAAGTAAGCTTGAACGATATGTCTGATGTCATGAAATGCATAGTCCATGGCCCTTTGAAATGTTTCTCCAACATTCTTTAAACTGAATGGGAGTTATTGATAGGTAAATATTCCCCATGGGAAAACAAAGGCAATTTTGTGCTGGTCTTTTGGTTTTATAGCAATCTGGTTGTAACCTGAGAAATCATCCATGAATGAGAATGATTCGCAATCAGCGTAGTCGTTGATGATTTTGTCAATGAACGGTGTTAGATAATTATCCTTTAGAAATGTGGCTTTCAAGTCTCAATAGTCAACACATATGCAAATGGTTCCATGTTTCTTATCAACAGGAACCAGATTGGAAACCCATTCAATTAAGGGAACGAGATAGATGAAACCAGAACATAACAACTTTTCCACCTTAGTCCTGATGGATTCTGTTTTGTGGGGGTGGACTGGTCGAAGCCTTTGGTGGACAGGTTTATCATTGTTTTATATCTTGATATCATGCTCGACAATAGAAGGATCTATACTGGGCATTTCGTTGTAAGACCAAGAGAATACATCACATAATTCCTTAAAAAGGCATGTGAAGCTTGCAATTTCCTCAGGATTGCAATCTGCTCTAGCCTGGATGTTTTCTATGATTTTTTTCATGACAGAAATATCGATGAGCAATGTCTTTGAAATATTTCCCATATTTCCCTTTGATTCCAAAGTTTGGATAGTCGTGTAAGGTGAGGAAACAATTTCAGGTGCGTCAAATGATAGAATTTGAAGAGGCATCATGTTCGAATTAGATATCGAAACACGATGGTTCGAGTCCTCCCAAGGTCTCTCTTCTAAACTCATGATCTCTATAATAGCTTCATCTATAGGTAGGGCTTGATTGAGGGGATCAAAATAAGGAGCAGTTATGGGAGGGGCGGTGGTACCATTGGCCGTGACCAAAGTGATCAGAGATTCTAATGCAGATTGAATGGCCTAGTAAGCCAATTGAGCTGGTGACAGTGGCATTTGTCCTTCGTAAGTGTCAATGTCTAAAGGGGTCGGTAGGATCCAAGGATCAGTCGGTTCATGAGGAATGGATGAAAACATATTGACCTTCTGTGGAACCGCTGGTGGAAGAAGAGGGAAACAATCCATCAGGGAAGAGCCCTTCAATGAACCGACATCGATACTGACGTAAGAGTCAGGTACACCACCCACTAAGGGTACAGAGTCACTGGGTAATGGGGAATAATCAAGGGTGCAAAAGGACAGCTTGTCCACTGTGACTATCTTTCCATCCAATGGAAATAGGATGATGTGAAAGACGGTAGACACAATGGCAGTCATGGCATAAGTCCAATTGCAACCCAACAATAGATTATAATCGAGATTTCTATGTACAACTTTGATGTCCACCATTACCATTTTCACATTCAAGGTGATGGGGTAGCTAGCTAGGTAACCTTTTGGGATGAAAGTGTGGTCGTCGAAAGCTTTAAGAGAATTCTATGGTGGGGTTAGGGTTGGAGAACCCAAAGCGAGCCAACATGAAGCCGACATTACGCAGGTTGACGCATGTTTATCAATGAAAGTTCTATGTATTTGTTAACCTTTCAAAAATATTTGCACTTGAAATGAAAGCTGGTGTGAAAGGGGAGGTTTACATTTTTCCATGTCGAAAAATGAAAGCATTGAATCCTGAGGGTCAATACCACCAATTACTAAAAGCAGAGCTTTCCTTTGTACTGGACAAGTTTGTAGTACTTAGAGCACTGACATAGCTGATGAATCTTGCGCCAAATCTTCTACAATACTGTAGTATTGGGTAGCACATGCAGATGTATTATGTGTTGCGTGATCAAGTTCCCCTTTAGGTGGGAGAATCACATGATAAAAAACTGGCCTTTCGATATGAAGATCTTTAGGTGGCAGTAGATTTTCACTTGAGGAGGGTTCCTCTGCATGAGCGACTGGAGCTCCATAAGATTTGGATATGGTTTGTAGATCTACCATTTCGAAGGTGTAAATGTTAGATGGTACTTCACCAACTGAAGGATGTTGTAAACCACCATTGCCCCCTTGCATGGGTTGGGGTTGGTTTGCAATAAGGTGGTGCTGCTGTTGAGTGGGGAAAGGATTATTCAGGACAACTGGGGTCCTGCCAGTGTCCTTTTTAGCATTGAAATCTATGTATTCCTAAAGACACAGACAATGATAGGTCATGTGTTCTTCGACACAGATTTTGCAAGGAAATCTGGCGGGTTTATCCTTTCCATCATCAAAGGCCGCAACAACCTTATTCTTTGGGTTGTACTACTTTGTTGACTACTCTTTAGAAGGAGTGGTATTTTTCTTATTCTTCTTGTTCTTACCACTAGGTTTTTGTGTATATTGCATAGATTTTATCATGGTGGTAGGAAGAGAAGTTGATTTGGTAGAGAGGTCAACTAACATTTGGGAAATGTGACCACTGAGTTATTTTATAGCATCCCCGGAGGTTACGCCAATAATCCCATCGGCGTGCGCTCTGGGTTGCTGAGTAGTGGGAGCATTGGAGTTGTGAGGGGAATTGGGAATGATGTCATATAAAGTGCCAGACTATGAATATATCAGATCTAAGTGTTGGGCATGGTGAATGGATTGGTCTTCTGTGACCACACCACCTAAGGTGACATCTTTAGCGATTTGGGGAAGTAGAGACTTGCATAACCAATCTGCTATAGATAGTATGGGAGGAGAGCTTTGACTAACCTCTGCCTATGTCTCCATTCATGTATATGATCAGAGATGTGGGTGGTGGTATCCTGACATAATGAAGTGAGGAGATATGTCCCATTTTCATAATGGATGGGTAGCTAGAAGTACTTTAAGAACTCCATTGCTAAAGCGCCAAAGGTATTGACTGACGTGCATGGTAACTCGATGTACCACTTGGCTGCATTGCTTGTAAGAGTGTGGGGAAAGAGATGTAGCTAGATAATATCATCTGCCATGGAGTTAGAAACACACTATAGATGATAGGTGGTGATGTGTGTACTCGAATCCTCCCCTTGTTTCCCTTCAAACTTCGGGATGTTTTTCGGTATTTTATGCGGGATTGGTGGCCAAAGTAAGTTGTGATAGATGGGGTCATTTGTGAGTTTGTACAATTCAGCGATATCAAGCGTTGCCAAGAAAGGAAAGGCGATTGATGCCCCCGAATTAGACCAAGGTGATAACATACGACTTGAGGATCCTTGCGGTCCTCCCATCATGTTGTTTCCAATATTATACATAGGTTGCATGGTATAGTAAGTGCCTTGGGGTATGGTATTGTACTGTGGGTTTCCATAGGGGTTGTTAGGTTGGGTGTTACATAGAATTTTATCATTGTTCATGTAATCCCCACTCCTTGATCCTAGAGGACCTCTACAGTGAACACTACATGCTTTCCCTTCATGAAGAAACTCCCATTGTGTCCCTCTTCATGAGCAGAACAATTCCCTTTTGCACCATTTCCCAAAAATCTTATGTTTTTCCCAGTTTAAATTATTAGTGCTAATTACCCTTGTCCTCCTCGCGCTAATATGCAGGTATTAACACTATCCCTAGCACTGACTAGAGTGACTGAGCTTTGTTTCAGTCGTGCTGATCCTCTTTTGGATAGTTTTTTAAATAAGGAGCTGAAGCTTCTAGCTCTAGAAGCTTTGTAACAAAAGTCTGGTAAATGGTTATGCTGGATGGAGTCAAGGATGTCAGTTTGGGCTCCTTTCCCCTATAAGGATGGTACTACCTCAAGAGATAAGACCTTATCCCATGAGAAGAGTAACCATATCCCATCTATTCATGCTATATAAACCTCCATTTTTCCCAAGCACAAGCTAGTGTTAATGTTGGTGTGCTAGTGATAATTAAGTTTGGAGTAAACATCAAGCTATTCATTGTTGTAGCTCTCTAGTTGTGTGTGAGTGGCAAGTGTGAATTTGGTTTAGTGTGAAGCCTAAAGGGAGGAGCCTTAAAACTATCATTTTTGAGGCCATCATGGAATGCTAATGAAAGTGTGTGGGAACCTGGTTTTGTCGGAGGAGAATGGCAATGTCAAGGAAATGGTTTCAATCTCTTCTTGATTTAATATATATTCAACTATCGATTTATTTCCTACAAAATGTGTCATCTCACATGTTTATGGATTGATGTTTCTTGACTTATTAAGTAGGTTGAATTACAATTTGTATATTTTCACGGTTGTTGTTTGTTGTTGTTTACTTGTTTCAGGTGTTTGAAAAAGGAAACGGGAGATCACTGAAGCAAGCAAGCAAGGTCATCACCAAACGGGATAAGAGGACTAAGAGGTAGGCCCTCTTAATTGGTTCTAACCTAAGAAAATCTTCCATAGAATGTCTTGTTAGTGGCTAGACCCACTATTGGGCTAGAGGAATTTTTTGTGTTTACACTCATAATTTTACTTCACCACACTGGGGGATGGAAGTAACCCCAGGATAAGGAGTGCCCCCTTGACTCATTTGAGGTTTTGAGTAGGGTGCCCCTATGGATGGATTCATCATGGTTGTTGTTTGTTGTTGTTTACTTGTTTCAGGTGTTTGATGAAGGAAACGGGAGATAGCTGAAGCGAGCAAGTAAGGTAATCACCAAACGAGATAAGAGGAATAAGAGGTAGGCCCTCTTAATCAGTTCTAACCTAAGGAAATATTCCATAGAATGTCTTGTTATTGGCTAGACCTGCTATCGGGCTAGAGGAATTTTTTGTGTCTGCACTCATAATTTTACATCACCACACTAGGGGATGGAAGTAACCCCAGGATAAGGAGTGCCCCCTTGACTCATTTGAGGTTGTGAGTAGGGTGCCCTATGGATGGATTCAGACCTTGTTGAGGGTTCCCACTTGCCACATAATTAACCATAGGTCCTTGATTGACATAAGGAGGATTCATGTCAATAAATCACTGACCATGCAAGCCTGAAAATGGAGGGGGAACTATTAAACTCTTGGCTGATATATGCATATTGGAAACTATGCCCCTAGATACCTGAATCTAGGGGTTAGAACTATACAATGGATGCCAACCATAGAGTTGGTTGAAGGGACCTGTGCTAACCATGCTATAGTGAGCGTTATAAGGAGCGCTATATGTAGCACTTGTCAAAGGTCGAGGGGATAACACAAAAGGGGCAGAACCCAAAATGTGCTGGGTTCCACTCATGGTGGGTGTCATGATAGGGTTTGAACCTTGGACAGATGGGATAGCGGGGTTCGCCATCAGAGGTGTGGTACTGACTGTCGACTAGGGAGGTGGTGATGGACCAAAAGTGTCCACAAAAGCCCATGACCCATTAGTCGTCGATGGGACGGGTGGAAATGTTCCAACAGAAGACAAAGGAGGTACAAATGAAATGGGAACTAGGAATGGTCCCAACGGATTCCTGATTGGAGGATTGTATGGAGGAAGGAATCCTTATGTAAAGAAATCCTTCGGTAAGCTTGAATCATGGGATGTATAAACTGATTCTGTGTTAGATCTTGAAGACTGATTTCCCGAAGATGAGGAATCTAGTTCACTAGAGCTCAACGGATCCTCCACAATGAGTGGGCGAAGTCCTAACAATAATCTAGATTGACGATGAGGCCAGATGTAGCCATGGTGGTCGATAATTTTTATTAGTAAATTTTACTGTGATGTTTATTAAAGTCTTGGTGATAACACTCTAGAACTTAAAAAATAAAAAATACACTAAGGAAATCAATCAACAAGCATAAGGAAATGACCCTGTCTGATAAGCACCAATCACTGGAGATGAAACCCAGTATCACAATGAATAACAGAGAGAGTTGGCCAAATGTATAGTTATGATTACTCTTGAGCTTTGCCTGAACCTCAGTTAAAGGGGTTAAGTACTCTTGTGAAGGTGAGCACCCTCCCAAAAACCAAAGACTGAGTAGGTTCGTTTGTGTTAGGTACCAAGGCAGCCCACCACAGTCACCTTCTGTTCGTCCCTAAAAGTATGGCTACTAAAAATACCTCAAATAATAGACACTACCAAGGGGTACATAGTTGTAGACAATACACTAAATGGGCAGGATACCCGAGTCCCCAATTCAGCTCTAATATCCCCGATACACATAATACCCAAAGGAGATGTAAGCAAAGGTGGGATAACTGCACTTACAACCTAATTTTGTCTCGTATTTAGCTTCACTTTTACTGGAGTGGTCCTGGATAGTATGAGTGCAGAAGGATTTCTCTCTTTAATGACACTAGTTTCAACGTATGTTCTTGGGTAGTTAACTCACACTTCCTATCCCGAGATCCTAGCATAAACTAATGTGTGTTTACTCTAAAATGATTTGCTGATTGATTTTATTAGGTAGATTTTAAATGTACTTCATTAGAGTCTTCGGTAGGGGTGTTGACTTATGAAGTTATATGGGACTCTGACTCAAATCATGCAAAAACAATGCTTTTAAATTTTCACTTTCAATGAATAAGCTGCTTCTACAAAGGGAAAGTCATTCATACATCAATATTTATACCATGCATCCTATTCAGTAAAACACTAGCATAACCGATAGAACTTCAGTGCTCACTAACAACTATTGAAACCAAATAATGCAAATCTAACCAGCTAAGCAGAAAATAGTAATTTTTTTTGTATTTTTTCTTTAATGAAAATAAAAACTTTAAGAAGTAAAGCTATTTTCTTAAAAAGATTTTTTTTTCAGGAAACAGATAAGTCAAACAAGTGCAACTGCAGATCCATGATCAGTCTATAAGAAAATTTCCCAACTCATGAGGTCACAAGGTAAGCTGTTTATCAAGAAATGGCTGACTAACACTCTACATTAGAGGCTACAGAGAGTTAGTTTAAGAACTAACACTCTGTTTGTGAGGACACAATGCTTTATAAAGAACTGTTTTCACTAGTAACCTCTGTTAGTGAGGAAAATTACTCAAAAAATGGGCTGTGGGGATCAGATCTAAGGTGAGCACTAAGAGAAGTGTGTTGTATGGTCCTGAGTGGTAGGAAGGGGAATGAAGAAGTATACGAAGGCCTGGAAGAAAGAGAGATCTAGGAAACTTCTGGGAAAAATGGGGAACTAAGTGTAGTCCCCAGTGAAGTCGCCAATTTTGTTATAGGGATTAATGCATGGGTGTTTGATGATGTTGAAACCCTCAAGGATCTTCTCGGGATCCTTGGAAGATAGTCAGATTAGCTACAACTATCACAAAGATACATTCATATATATGTTTAACAAACTAATATCAAAGCGAGTAGGAATTATTACCTCAAGTCTCATTGTGGTGTTGGAGAGCGTAATGCGCAATGCTGCTAGGTGGAAGAATCCTGAGCTGACTCTAGATCAAAACCTTCACATAGAAAAGACAAGCGTAATACCACGGCATGAAACCTTGATAAACAATGCATGAACATATAAAGATATCTAGTTGCATATAACTAAGCCACTCATGCTAATGGTATTGAATAAACATACAAACAAGTCATACTATCAACATCTCGGAGTGGGAAACACAACTACAGTTCTATATTAATGTAGATATAATGATTACAACCATCAGTTGCATCAGCTTTCCCTTACCCCTCCAACTCCTCTCTCTTTCTCCCTTCTTAACCTCTTCTGATGCCTTAGTCTGAGACTCTGCTCGATAGTCAAATAAACAATCCTTTCAAATGGTTTGATCCTTTTTCACAATGGCCCTAGCCTTGCATATATAGCATGTGAGGTTAGGATTGACAAGTCCTTCATGAGTTCCATTAGGCAAAAGAAGTGATGTTTCCATGCCTTTATGCTCTTTCATATTTTCATACTCCATTAGGAATTAGTAATTCCCTCAAACAGGTCGATTTCTGATTTTTCCCTGCTTTTATGAGCTGACATAGGAGAGAATCTAGGGATATTTTCTTAGTCAATTCGCTCCTTTGACTCATAGAAATTGATGTAGGGTCACTAACGATCTTTCCGAGGTAATAAGTAGAGTTACCCTAGGCACTAACACACCCTTAGGCTTGCTGAGAAGCTTTATAAATCAAATTGATAGTGTCTAGACAATGTTAGCTTGAAAACTGGGCCTGTGAACTTGGTCAGTCCTTCAGCCACAATGTCTTTATCCTCTGAGCTGATGAGGAGATCATTTTCCTATATAACACATGGACGTAGGAATCATTAAGCTTCCTTAGATCTATGCAAATCCTTATTTCTCCCTTCTGTTTCTTTTCTTGAACCACCATCGGGCTCACCCAATCATATTCTTCCACAGGTTCGATAATGCCTTCTTCTAACATCTTATCCAACTCCAAGTGGACCTTTTCCTTATATTTGGGATTAAGGAAATATGACCTCTCCTTAATAGGCTTCACATCCGATTTCAAAGAGATTTTCATCACACCTAAGTCATTTGTGATGCCTTTTAGGTTTGAAAACTTGCTAGGAAAAAGATCTTGGTACTCGTGGAGTAACTCAACAACTTTATCCACTATGGCATCATCCCTGTAGTCCCCGATCTTCACAAGTTTTGTCTATGCTTCAGTACCAATGTTTACTTGCTTTTTTTTCAATGGCATAGTGATGTCCGAGTTTTCTAGTTGTGGACCTTCGACTTCACGATGGCATTCTGTCTCTGGAATATTGTTATTGCTTGGATCTTCATCCTCCTCCTCAGTGGTCACATTATAGCATTCTAGTGCACGGAGCGAATGGGTGCTACAATCTCGTTGAACCAACTCCAAAGGATCCTGCAGAATTCTGAAGATCGCTACCTTAACCACCTGTAGAGCTTCATCAATGTATTCAAACTCATCTTCAAAAATGAAGGTCATTAAGAAGCCTGCCCTTAATATCCCACTTTGTCGTGCCATGGCAGAACTCCATTTCCAAGTACCAATTCATAGGGATTGTATCCAAAGTATGAAAGAATAAGTGCACTACTTTCGGCTACGGCTCGGTTCCATAAAATTTATTCCATTTTTCCAAATGATCGTGGAGATCATTTCTCCCATCGTATTTCTCAGTTAGTTGAATATTAGGATGACCAAATTGCAACCTCATCATTCTTTTGTAATCTCTCCATTCATCAAAACTATCTTTATGTGTACCCCACCATCATGCTGGCGTAGCACCAAATATAACGCTTGGAAGTGGTGGTCCTTAGGGACCTCTCATTCAAACACATCCAAAAACTTATCTATGTCAGTTAAACCATCACAATAGGGTAAATTTCTTACCTCCGATGACACACAATGCAGTGATTTAGTCATCATGTTGTAGTGCAATGTGGATACTTCATGCAACCTATTCTACCAATGCTTCAATTCTTTGTTTGAATCCGAGGTACAAGAACTTTCCCGGTCCCATGCAATCCATCCATTAGCTATTGGATTAATCTAGTCTTGATCTCATGCTGTTATCTTGTAAATCTGATCCAAGTCATCATCACTTTCTTCATAGTCATGGACCGGTTCAATATAGCGTGGTCCTTCCACAGGGTTCAATGGTACTACCACCTGAAGCAATTTTCTCTCGAACGACATTGTCCTTTTCTTCAAGTTGATGAATCCATTCATATTAATGGCCCAATAAATTCCAAGGAGTGTGGGGTGTGTATTTCTATCGTCAATAATTTCTATTACTTAAAAATTAGCCAGCGCGCTCGGACCTTCTATATCTACGATGACTCCATGTAGTCATCCCATAGGGATAATCTTTTGTTGGTTCACCATTCTTAGCTGGATCGGAGACCACTTCAACATATGTCTCCCCATTCTATCTCATGTTTGTTTAGGTAAAACATTTGCGTTAGACCCCAGATCCAGAATAACCTGGTCCATCTCATGATCTCCTATCTGTGCGGTGAAACTCATCTCGTGCCCTATTCTTGCCTTATGTTTGCAAATGTTTCTTACTGCGCGGTGTCCATCAGGAGTGTTTTCCTTACTAACACACTTGTTTATTAATTCCTGTAGTCCTTTCGCAGCCTTGATATCCCACAGAAGTTTCATGTAAGTTTCCAGGAATGTGGTAAGCATAGAGGGGTCAACCTCTATAGGTGCACTGGTTTCTGGTACTTTTCTTTGGCTTCATGAAGTAAATGCTTTAGCAAAGCTTTTCTTGGCCTCCATAAACATTTCCTTTGCATGCTCCAGATTGAACCCAACTTCCTTTTTTGGGGCCTTGTGGACCCATCCATTCTCTTCAAGCTGTTTTCCCTTATCATCCCCAGTTGTTATTCTGCTTCTCAGCATGATATTCACATTCAGATATTTCTCGCGAGGCTTAGCTCTCATCATTTGTAAGTTCTGCGTAGGTTGCTGAGGCTATGCCTTCTTCTCCTACATCTTAGCTATCAATATATGGAATTATTCTATAGTGTGGTCAAATTGGTTGCAGTATTTACAGGACAGTCTTGTTTGATTCTGAAACTCTTGTGTGTAGTGCCCTGGTGTCCCACAGTTATAGAAAATAATTTGTTCGTGACCTGCACCAGGTCCTCCTCCTCGATGCCATCCTCTTCATTGAGAAACATCCACGCGCCCATCCTTCGCCATGATATGGAGGCTGAGTTTCTGGTTACATTCAGTAGGTAGGCATTCTTTCCATCATCACTTCGTAGCTGTAATAGTGACACTCATCATGGCCCAATGATTTTTAGAAATTGCAGAAAAACTATTGTGGTGTTGGAATGAAATTTTATAGCAAATGACAATTATTCATTACGTGTTTTCTAGCCACCTGACCAATAGCGCACTATAGTGCGGGCCCCACACTCGGCCTTGTTGGAGCTTCTAGCCTCAAGGGAATCGCCCCCTGCCCCCCCCCCCCATAATACAATTTGCAAAGATAGGGAAATGGCCTTTATCACGCCCCTGGTTCTTACATTTCAGGCACCAGACTTCCTCGCGCACCTCTAACCTAGCCTCCTTTTCTTTTTTCAAGCTTTGCAATTCCAAGGAGAGGTTTTGCAATTGTGAGTGAATTTGTTGAACTCCCAAAATCGCGTCTTGAATAGGAATCTCATGAAATCTCATCGTGATATCCAGGGCTTATGCTTGAGTCCCTATCTTCTGTTGTGACAAAGAAATCCTCAGGTGGGGTAGAAGTGAGGCTATAAACCACTCACGTGATGACCATCTGTGAGATGCATATTAGCTTCGCGGATCACACATTTCAGCCTTTGATCTAACTTCCAAGGCATCTCACCAACCCTCATTGTGATTTCCTTCAATCCAACGACTGACTGCGAGTCAGACTTAGGCTTACTAAACTCCTTGTTTAAAGCATCCATAGTATCTGCTAGCATTGCTAAATGATGATCAACACAATACTTAATATACCATGTTAGCGCGCGATCCTGCAAAGCAGTAACTAAATGTGCCTTCTTTATGTTGTCATCAATGATCTGCTGCGTGATCCATACATCATTCACAAAAAACCAAAACTGATCTTTATATTTTCTCCCTATACCCTTGAAAATCAGCAACTTTATTGAGTTCGACATGTTGAATGGCGGTGGTAGTGGCGGCAATGTGGGCGAAGGTGTATGTTGTGGGGGTGAGGCTGGAGGTGGAGTGGATGGATGATGTATATATGGAACACCATGTCTTATCAGCTGGACCACACACTATGGTGAGGCCTGTACTACTCCCTCATGATCACTCAAAGGAGGTCCAATCAATGGGCTATATTCAAGACCTACTTTCTCTTGATTTCTAAAGATATGTCCACTTCGCATAGATCCAAACATCAAGGAAATTGCATAGCCCATTTCTCACACAAGAGCATCTTAATCTAGGTATTCAGAGATCTCAGATACTTACCTTGTGGTCCCTTGAAGAAGCACTGCTCTGCTTCACTATAGCTGACTGAGGTATCAACAACGAACTCTGTAAAGAATCCTCCTATAATCCGATCGAGCCAGTGGTCGACAGCGCGTGCAATCTTGTCTTCAGAGGCTTCTAACCTTCATACTAGCTCTAGACTCTACACTATTGGACCATCAAGCCTCCACCTTCCTTGGCTGCCTTCAATCTTAGCTATCCACTCATATAGTTTGATCGGGAAGGTGCAGAAGAAAATTTCATGTATTTATGTGTAAAAATATTTGTCCAACCACTGCTCTTTCGTCAGGCGCAGATTTTTGTTTTCTTGTGCCGAAAATTCGTGGATATTCCTATCCAACCACTACTCAATTTCCTTCTTGTTCAGATTCTAGTGATGTGACATCACACATCTCCTTATGTAGATCTCAGTCCTAACAACAAAACCATTTGTTGGCTTATTTGGTCCTAACCCAGGTTCATAGTTAATTGTGCCAAACAAAACCCTACACTACTAGCCCTTTCAACATCAACCCACATAGCAAAGGCTAGAATCTCACTTGAAGCAGTATGGGGAATGCTAGAACCAAGCTTTTGCATCCAGAGATCAATGTGATGTCTTCTACTGCGCTATATCTGCCTTCTCACAGATATATAAGCCCTTAGTTCTCGATACTGCAACTTCCTTTAAACGACATCTAGACCTTTGTAAAGGTTTATGATAGGTCTTTATAGACCCTTACCAAATAAACTAGCCACTTACGTGCACCATAAAATAACCCTAGATCTAAGTTCATGCAAATCTACTCGAGTGCTTAATAAACATAGAAAAATGTATTATAATCTTAGCATAAATACTTAACATGTATTGCGTTCAGTTAATAAGGCTTATCCAATAGAGTCGTGCACCAATACATCATTATTGCATAAAGACATTATTCCATCACAACATATATCACAA
The DNA here is from genome assembly GCA_000404065.3 of Pinus taeda. Classification (NCBI taxonomy): domain Eukaryota; kingdom Viridiplantae; phylum Streptophyta; class Pinopsida; order Pinales; family Pinaceae; genus Pinus; species Pinus taeda. Next base: position 319,006 of record APFE030557593.1, on the reverse strand, counting down.
ACATAAATAGCATAAGTAACAGATAAAGAACATGAATTCCTTCAAGAGTCTTCTTTATTGATCTTCAATATGAGGTTACAAACTCAAAACTTCCCATGCACTCAGCTACAGGGGTCCACACACTCAACTGCGGACTCTACTCTAGGCCTTCGTGCACTCACCTGTGGACTCTACTCTAGGCCTTCGTGCACTCAGCTATGGATCTTTTTTCCTTCTATCCACCCGCTACTCACTTGGCCCTTTTCTCAGGCCTAGACATAAGCATCCATTAGACTCTCTTAAGACACACCTATTTATAACTTTTTACATACAATCCCATGGTCCATGGACCATGGGTGGACCTCAAAATTGACTCGACTTTACATAACCAAGGGGATAAAACACCTTTTTACTTCTAACTATCTACGCACTCTGCATCCACAAATTGCGGGGTCTTTACATTTTTTTACCAGAATTTACATCAAAACTTGGGTTTTTAACCCAAAACTAACCCAGGGGACCCCATCCCAATAGTTATTAATCCTTATAAATGTTCACTAATTGGTGGCCCTTCATCTTCTTCATTAGAAGGTCCAAAAAAGTGAGGTATTTTAATTGATTATGCCATATCAAATAATTAAGTTTCAACCAAATATTCAACTAAATCAACTAGTGTAGCTCAGGCAATTGTTTGTCTCGAACTTGTACATTTATGAGGAAAAATACTAGCAACAAGATGTTTTTCAAGTTTATTAGCATATTCTCAGGTGAATGGTCTAAGATCTCTCAAATCATATTGATTTACCTCATACAATTTCTCACGACTCTTGGGAGGGGGTAATATTCAAAATCATGATTTTTGAACAAGTGAGGGGTTGGTTGAGGGGAGCCAATTTGACTTCTATCTTGCTCATATATTTTAGGATGAAGAGAGTGAGAGAAGCTACCATCCATACAATGGTAGCCCTCCTAGTTCCAAATCCGTTGACAAGGAAAAATTCCACCAACAATGGTAAATGGATCTCCCCAGTACAAAGTCTCAGTTATGTCTTACACCATTTGGGATAGGAGTCCCATCTAGTATGTGGGCCCAACTACCACCATGTTTGTTTGAGAATTGTTTTTTAATGGAATGAACGAGAGAAAAGGAATTTGGATCATAGTTTCGATAGAATGCAAGTTAAAAAAGCTTTATGAAATACTTTAGGAAAAATGTCCAGTGAATATAATAACAAGTATACGGACATGAATCTTAAAGATTTTTTTTTAGAAAAATTCAATTAAGATAAATGGATGAAGAAATAGATTTGCTACCAATTTTGAATTATTTCTCAATCAATAACAATCATGAAAGCATAAATCAACAAACAATCTCAAATATGATGTAATGTTCAAATTAATGACATAGTTCATCAATTCTCAACACATAAATAACAATCACATACCATTAAACCACCAAAAGGATAGCCTTATGATGCTTAATTAAATGTGAATGAATTTATTTCCTTGGCCCACAAAATCTTTTCAAAATGAAGTTGAAATATCTAATGCACCATTACATAAAGAATCCATGAGATCAAATAGTGGAAATACCAAACTATTACTTGATCTTCAAAAGGGATGTACAAGCTTTCCTCTTCTGAGGTGTTAAAAGGAGTCCAAAACTAAAATTACCTTCTAACTAGCTAGACAGTTGTATTTATACAAAGTGGAGGGACCATTCACCTCCCACAACCTTCCGACAACCCTCATGATTATTCAACTTCTATATGACCTTTAGTTTTCCCTCCATATTCTAATTCATATTTCATTTTTAATTATAATCCTAATTTTAATTACATATTACATGAGAATTAAAAATACTAATAAAGAAGGTTGAAAATGAGCGCTTGCCCTAATCCCTGCATCAGCGCTCTTCGTGATCTCCCCTTGCATGTTTGGTTGGGGCCTCTTAGTGCCCTGACTACCATGCAGGAACCACATCAGCATCTTGGTGCCCTCTCCTTCAAAGATATGGTCACTGGTCGACCTCAAGACCATGTTTCCTTCACAAATTTTCCTCCACCTCTGCTTTCTGCACACCACTAGGAGGAAACTCTGACCAAGAAGGAACAATGCATCCACACTAAAAAGAGATGCCTAAGAGGAAAGAAGAAACAATGAAAAGGATAACCAAGGATACTTGAGCAAAAAAAGGTAAGACCGCAGACTCACCCTTCCTCGCTGACAAAAATCCTACAAAAACTCAAGACAAGTCACAAGATTAGAGGAAAAAGAATAAAAATAGCTACAACCCCATAGCATAGAAGATCCCAGAAATGGAAATCCAGGACCTTGGTGTAGCAGTCTATAGAGAATATATGAAATAACATGCAATAATATTGGAAGTTCATGGGCATCTGACCAACTAAAAGAGCCCTAAATTGGTGGATATAAAGAAAATGGACACCCAAAGGGGAGATCGGACTTCAGTTGGTGATCTGGATTTATACAAGAATGCAACAAATTACAGAGATAACCATATAGATAGAGATGCAGCAGAAATAATACCTCATTTTGTTACTGTAAAACACTGAAAAAATGCTTACAAACAGAAATGGAAATAAACCAGCTAGGGTGATGGTAGCTTATCTCTAAGAAGAAAATGTTGTGGTTACATGACTCTGAACTATGTTACAATGAGGCTCGAAGGCCTATTTATTGTTGAGAAAAGATGGAAAACCCTAAACATCCAAAAACCTAAACCTAGAAGATGAAACACCAAACTGTGGGCACCGTTTGGGAAAATTGGTACATCAACTTCCCAGGGTCGTAACTTTGGCATACGATATCCATTTGACACGCACAATATCTCATTAGAAAGATCTATCTGAGAAATAAAACTTTGGGAAGAGAAACATTGGTCCATAGACCCATGTTGTTCCAAGTTTTCCCAAAAAACGTCGTTTAGGGCCTCAAAACGGCTCCGAAAGTTCAGGACCCGAAAAATTGCTAAAAATACTAAAATGTGCTACAATTAAGGAAATTGAAAACCTGAAAGAAACAATGATGGGAGTCCAAGTGGACTTGGCGGGTGGACATCGATATCCACCTAGATCATTCCTCCCCCCTTCGGAAGCAATGGTCCTCATTGCGTTGAGTTCCTCCATGAGATGAGGAAACTTCTGTTGAACTTGGTCCTTAGTGAGCCACTTGCCCTAGTGAAGGAGTTCACTTGCTTTGACAATTCGATATAGTTGGATATTTTGCTGGTGAGTGTGCTTGATCTGTGTGTTCATGATCCGAATAGTTGCAGCTTGTTCCATGCAATCTGGATTTAACTTTGTGGGTGTGAGCTGTTCTGCAATGTTAGATGTGTCTAGTAATGGTGGAAAGTATGGCCGAAGGTGGTCCACATTGAACACTAGGTGTAGGCCAAGGAATGGGGGAACCCTGTGCTCCAAAGCATTATTTCCCACAGGCTTGGTAATTCTGTAAGGACCATGTTGGAGTGGTATGAGCTTCTTATGGGCTCTTGTAAGGTGTTCTTTCTGTAGATGTAACCAAACTTTGTCGGCCATCTGAAACTTGTGTCGTACCCCTGTGGATGAGGAGAAGCTATTCCTATGTTCTTTCATGACCGTATCCCTCTGCTACTAGTGCTACGTGGAGAAACACTTCACGGGGCTCATGGATGTGGTGACGATCTTCCCCTAACTTTGGGAGTGAACCAGACAGAAAATGAATTTCCTAGTCTGGGAGATGAGCTTGTTGCATTTCTTAGCAATGATCAAAGAGTTGGTGGTAGGTGGGGCTACCTGCAGTATCCTGTATAATGAATTACACAAAGAAATAATGATAGCGCAAGGCCTTGAATCATACACAACATGTCGCCTCCACAAGTATATCTGGACTAATAATACATCACAAACATCCAGAGGTGAAACATCACACAATACCTTGTCTGTGAAGTGCTTGATGATGTAGGGAAGGTGGCACTGCTAGCAAACTCGGAGATCTCATCCTTGGTGAAGCCACCTGATGTTGTACGATTGTGAGTGTGGTATGGTTGGTAGGTCCAACTGCTTCATGACCTTTGATGACATGAGGTTATTTTGGTTACCACTATCGACAATGAATTGCAACGGCGAACCCTTCACCCACATCTGTGAGTGGAAAAGACACTCCCCCTCTTTTGGATCTTCGGGCTCATTCTTTTGGATCTTGGTAGTGGCAACAGGGGTGCTAGGCTCTCCATTAATGATCTGCTTCCCTTTTCCATTCCCATTGTTGGGTTTCGACTTAGGGTCAGAACATGCATTTGATTCTAAAGCCTTCAACTCGGCCACCAGTGACTTCTTGGTCCGACACTCACTTGTGTTGTGAGTGGGGCTCTTATGGAACTCACACCACTTTCCTGTACCCTTCTTTGACTTCGTGGTGTTGATCTTTTCTTGTGGCTTTGACTAGTTATCTTGGGTTTCCTTGTCTTAGGTTTGTCCTTGGTTATGCGATTTGGGGAAGCCTTTCCCTTGCTTAGGATTCGTAGATCCAAAGTCCCGCTTCTTTTGTTTAAACTTCTGCTCGATTTTGACAATGTATCGGTACACCGTGTTGAGAAAGGATATGTTCAGGAACTCCATCTTTTCCTGTATGTACCTGTTTAGGTAGCCACGGTATTTGAGTACCGAATGTAGCTCAGAATCCTTGATACCCAACTGTGTGTGAAGGGTATGAAAATTTTTTGTGAACTTCGGCACATCTTGGTCTCTACCCTGCAGTCGTGTGGTCTATTTTATGTGTTTGTCCTCATAGATTTTGATAGGGTAGCACTTCTCCTTGATGGCATCCCGGAATGAAATCCATGTGGGTGCGATTGAAAATAGTGAGCCTGTACTTTCATCCTTCTGCTTGCAGTAGGTTTCCCACCAGTCCTTGAAGTGGGGCGTTGCTTTGAGAAGAGCGAAAATAATCTTTTCCCGACTGGAAAAATCATGAACAGAAAAATACCCATCTAGTAGATTTAACCATTTATCTATGGCATCTGCATCTATTTGACCCTTGATGATGGGGATTTCAAAATTAACTTGTACCTTAAATGGCGTGGCATTTCTAGAGTAGTTGTTGGAAGCCAATGCGTCGCCTCTCGGTCGCCGCTGAAGGATCTAGGTAAAGCTGTCCATCTTCGCGTTCCTTTGTTGCTCGAGGGCTTCTTTGAGCAAGATTTTGATAGGATATCCTACCCCCTCATATTTTTTTTCATCCACCATGGGAGGTGTCACGCGGAATGAGTCGATCTTGCGGACAAGATAGACCTTCCTAGAATCTAATGAAGACCTAATGACAAAC
>APFE030557593.1:236234-288709 GCA_000404065.3 Pinus taeda | reverse complement strand
GAAAACTTGAAGAAACTTTATTGGTAGCAAGTCGCTCTTGAACATGACACTTTCACTCCATCGCCATGATTGAGTCGGGTTGAGTTATTCCATTCACCGGTCATATTACCATTGGTACACCGTACCATCCATTTTTGGGGTTAATGCTACCAATCCATTTTAGTGTCATCGATATGTTTAAGAGAAGTCACTCAGAGAATTCACCAACCCAGCTTGTGTCTCATCCGCTACAATACCTTCACCCTTCATTCTTTCATGACCGCCACGCTGAACCTTGTATCATTAGATCATTTTCACCTCCACAAAATCATTTGCTCTGTTCCATGTCGTAGATGTGGGATTCATTAAGGCCCTCCTACGACGGGTCACTTCTTGTCGACGACAACTCATTATCCAAGAAGTCGACCTAGGAACAACCCTTTTAGTACTTTGAAGCTTGCATACCTCAATGGAAATTTTCTCACTTCCGGCAATAGGTTTAAGACAATGGCCTTCGACCGAAAGATTTTGTGCAGTGTTTGACAGCAAGTCCCATTTTCACACCACGTGAATTGTATTGTTGTACCTTGAGGGTCATCATCATTATCGATGATTCCTCTCGTGCCTGTTAATAACTTACATCATTGGTTGGTATTCAGGTGATGTCTTTCCATGTTCGACTCCAGAACATATTTTCACATGGATCGACTTGTACTTCGGGCTAAGATTGAACGAATTTGAAGACCCCAGACCTAGTTTCATCCATCCGGGCTGCGATATATTTAGGAAAATAAAGACATCAAATGTACATCATTGCTGCACAGATGATCATCCAAATCAAAGGATGATGGCTCTATTAGAATCATCAGTCTGCCATACAGACAGTTGTCTGTCCTATGTACATGAAAATGAATTTATAAAGCTAAGCATGGGAATGCTCGCCTCCGCTAGATCAAGAAAATATTATGAAGATAATGTATTGTATTGTATCTTATTACAGGTCACCTTCCAGTTTGAAAAACCTTGGATCCTCATGATAAATAATTTCACCCGACATCAAAAGATTTACGACCTCATGCTTTAGGGGGTAACTGTTATAGACATATTTGGGCACTGCAACCCCAACCATATATGTCCATAAACCAAGGGCTTCTAAGTCCCTAAAAGTGTTGTTTCACACCCTAAAGGAACAAGGTCAGCTGATTACATCATCTCCCAGAAGTTATCCATGGAAAACTGGTCAAAACTGGATCATACAGACTGCTCAGTGCTAAGGGTGTGATGCATCTCACCTGCCACATGCAAAAAGTGTGATGCATACTGAAAATCCCTTCTGTAGGGTGCGATGGGCGAGAGTAGACAAATGGCAGAGACAATTTGCAAGGTGGATGATCATGGAATCTTCCAGAAACTTCTCTTATGACACTTGCCTCTTTGAATTCTCCCAGGGATGAGTAAGAGATCATGAATCTCCAAGTGGAACCAAGAACTATCAAAGAGGACACTAATCAAAATCCTAGAAGCTGACTCACCCCCTGCAAACATCTGTATATGGATCCCTCATCCCAGATATCCAAGGGCTGGAATTTTATATCTTGTAAGGGAGTGTTGTTGGTTTCCTAGTGGAACATCATAGTGTTGGGTGATCTAAGCTTTTCATGAGGTGAAGAAGGGCTTTCATGCTGGGAGGATGACACTGGGTTAGATTAATGGGTTGTAATCCTCTCTTCTACTTTTTCTATCAATAAAGATATTCGCGTTTTCCTCCACATTCTTGTATGTTTGATGATATATGAATTTGTGTGGTCAATATATATCTGGTCCTATATTGTTTATGATTGTAGATCCAAGTACTTTGAAGTTATTATGCTGCTTTGACTTTACAGGTACTCTTTGAAGTGGGGTAAGCAAGGAAGGAGCAACAAAGATCTGTCAAAGGGGAGAAGGAACAAGCAAGGAACTAAGCAAAAGATTGAGGTTGGTATTCTTTGCTCCTCTCCTATCTACTTCTCATAAAGGAAAACGAAAGTAACTTTAGTTTGTTTGTTTCTAAGATAGCTACCTGTCTTAGTGGGACTAGCAGCTCTGAATGGACACTATATTTCCTGATAACACTAAGGACCCATGTTGCTCCCAGGTTTCCCCAAAAACGTCATTTAGGGCTTCAAAATGGTTCCAAAAGTTCAAGACCCGAAAAACTGCTAAAAATAGTAAACTGTGCTACAATTAAGGAAAATGAAAAGTTGAAAGAAACAATGATGGTGGTCCAGGTGGACTTGGTGGGTGGCCACCAATATCCACCTGGATTAGTTGGGCTCCAAAGAATTCTTCAAAGTCATTTTTGATCTCCTAGAAAACATAGACAAAATATTTGAAGGAGGACCCTATTTCTACAACTCAACTAGTTTAGACATGAGATATTGGAAGGACAACTTCACACCGAAAAAGGAGGATTTTAGAGAGTTCCAGCCTGGGTTCACCTCTACTCCTTACCAAATGTTTATTGGGCTCCTTCCATCTTAAAAGGAATAGGAGACCAGCTGGGGGAGTACATCAAAATGTCTGAAGGCACTAGATTGGGTCACTATGTTTCTTACGCCTGAATCTGTGTATACATAGATGTCTTTGGTGCCCTTCCAAAAGGAATTAAATTAATATTCAGGGACAAAATCATGCTACAAAGTATAAAATATGAACATATTCCCTTCCGATGCTGAAAGTGTCACGAGCATGAGCATCTCTTCCAAGACTATCCTATGAACAAAAACCCTCAATCTCAATAGAAAGCAAGTAAAAGAAAAGATAGCGAAGGATATACTGAAGTCGTCTCTAGGAAAAAGAATAGGAAAAAGTCTACCCCCAAGAAGAACCAATCTAAAGATGCAGGTGAAAACAGTTCCATGCATTGAAAAACACCCCGGAGCAAATGGATCCTAATGACTTGATTGGTGATGAATCAGGAGAACATGAAACAAACTCAGGAGACAGAGAATACGAGGAGAGGGACACAAGTTATACCAACAGAGGAAGGAGCATTTGCAAGAGGATACATAAGTGGAAAAAATAGAGATAGAGGAAACATGAGATGAAAGATCCATAGAGGAAGCTTTGGAGTGGGTAGAATTAGCAAAAATAACAGAGGAATGGAAAAAAATTGAATAAATGACATATCAGAACAACATCTACAAAAAATTGAAGGCACTTATCTCCTCTAGGAAGATTTAAAACTCAAAGCTCACCATCTAGAACAAGAAAGCATAGCATCAAAGGGCATATTATCAAATATTCCAGTAGGAGGACTCAACCTGAAAGGCTCAAGTAGAAAGAGAGGCTGAAAGACTACGAGTCAGCTCCTCCAAGAATTGGGCACCAAATTAATCAATGAAGGAAAGGTAAAAGCTCTAGCTCTAAACCCATCTCCATGTCAATGAATTGCATTTCTTAGAATATTAGAGGACTAAACAATCCCGGGAACAAAATAATCTTAAAAAATAGAATCATGTCTGATCATCCTAATATCCTTCTAATTCAAAAATCTAAACTTCATTCGGCTCACCCCCCTTTCCTTCTCAACTCTTGTTTCAAGCCATACAGCTCCTTAGCCAACTCGACTACTAGTTCGGCAAGGGGTATAATGACCTTTTGGAAAAACTCCAAGTTTTCCTCATATCCTCTCCAGTCACTCATCATTCCATAACAGTGATCCTGAGAATCATAGGCACCAACGAGATTATTTTCATAACTAATATTTATGCCCCTCACAAAGTGACAGATGGAATTAAAATTCTCCAAACCATCTCCAATATCCTAGATCCTTTACACCTTCCTCTCAAAATTATATTAGGTGATTTTAATATGATAACAAATTTGTTTGAGAAGAAATAGGTATCCAAAAGCTGGATAAGGACTCGGAGGCTTTCCTAACCACCATTGAAAACCTCAACCTCATTTACATTCCCACCAGCAATAACATTTTTACCTAGAATAATAGAAGAGGAGGAGATAGTCAAATTGCCTCCCATTTAGACCACTTCCTTTTATCTGAGGAAACTTATCTTACCTCCTGGGAAACAAAAGCGAGAATCCTACTGCAAGTAGGCTCAGATCACTAGTCAATATCTCTTAAGATTCAAATTTCCAATGGTCCAAAAAATAAGCCTTTCAGATTCAAAACCTTCTGGTTGGATCATCCAGACTTCATGGAAAAAATGAAACAATGGTGGGCTTACCCTCCCATCAGAATTGGAAACAAAATGCACATTTTCCAACAAAAGTTAAAAGTTATCAAAGAGGAAATAAAAAATGCAACAAATAAACATTCAACAACATCATCATAGACAAAACAAACTTGGAACATCAATCAGAACTTCTCCAAAAAAACATTATTTAAGAAGGGCTAACTGAGAATAGTAAGTAAGAGGAATAAAGTGTAGAAATTTTGAATAGTATGACACTTATTCACAGAGATTATCCTGATTATACACTATTTGTGGAATCATGCATAATACATAACCTCCTCTACGTTGATCATCAATTTTGTGGAATTAAGAAACAATCGCATGCGCACATTGGAGCATCAATCACACATATCAACACAATATATCACGGGGAAAGCATGTAGCTAAAAACCCCCAACTATCTGTATATTATATTGATTGAGAACATGTAACAATACATAGTACAATACTCCTCACAAGTACTAAGTACTATCTCCACCTGTTACACACAAACTAGCTCAGATCTGAATCAATCACTGGCTCAAATCTCCTCCACTACTTGCCTGCCTCCACTGTGCAATCCTGCATGAGAATGGATGAAAATGGCCGATTCAAACTTGTATTTCCTTGGATTTACCATGCAATCCTCATTGGCAATACTCAATCCATTGATTGTGCAAATCTCATGCACAACTATAGTCACAACTGACAGCTGTCTTGCCCTTTCACTCACCTGTAACACTTGTCTCCATTGAAATTTCCATGCACTGAGATAACTGATGTATTCCTCAGTTGATTTATGAGTTAATAATTAGTGAATTAATTAATAATTAATTCACATCACTCATCATTAGTCTATTTGTCAGTTAGACTAACTACAACTAGTTCAACTAAGTCAAACTGAACACAACTCCATCAACTCCTCATTCAACTCCACCAAACTCAATCACTTGAGTTCTAACTGAAGTCCTTCAGGCAATAGCTCAACTAACCCATAAGAAAATCATATTTACTTCTGGCAGTTGCATGTACCACATCCGTAGCTTGAACTGAAGTGCTGCAAGAGGATAAGATAATGTTTATAGTCTAAATATTATTAAGATCTAATAATATTCGACTGTTCTATTTTTAGCCTGGTAGTCTAAAAATAGACTCTTCCCATATGTCTAAAAATAGAGGTCCATCTATTTTTACCAACATGACCAATCATCCACAAATAGCAACCTGCAACTCATAGACCATGATCCATATGTCTAAAAATAGACATAGTCTAAAAATAGACTTTGCGCCAAAAATAGCCTGCGGGACCACTTAGTGAAGGTGACTTCTTTTCACTAAGCTCCATCATCTTGTTGCATTTTCATCATAAAGATTACAACAAAGCTCGGAGGAAAGAGCCATATAGGAAGAAAATTTGTAGCAACAAAAATCCAGAATCAATTGGCTGAAATGTGGGGAAAGGAATACTACATTTTTCCATAAAACAATGATACAACATAGGAGAAACAACAAAATCATGGCTTTGAAGAACCAATATGGTCATCTCATTCACTCTCAATAAGATTTGGAATCAGAGCTCAATCACTATTTCAACTCTCTTCTCAAAGAGCCAAGGAATGACCAGGATTAGGACATTAAAAAAATAACCAAGAATATCCCCAAAGTCCTCATGGGGGAGCATAACAATATTCTCCTTAGGAAAGTCTCCCTCAAGGAAGTGGAAGATGTGGTCATGGGAATGCCCAATGAAAAATCCCCAAGGACGGATGGTTTCACTATTGATTTCTACAAAGCTTGCTGGACCATCCTCAAATTGGAATGTGCATTCCCTTGTGGAAGAATATCACATTCAGAAGTCTATGCTTAAAGCCCTTAATTCAACTTTCATAACTTTGATACGCAAGGGAAATTCTATTGATTCCCCAAAAGAAACTAGGCCCATAGCCCTCTGCAATGTCATCTACAAAATCATCTCCAAACTCCTCACCAATCGGATAAAAGTCATCCTTCCCCTCCTAATCTCCCTTCAACGGTGTGGCTATATGGAAGGAAGGAAAATCATGGATAGTATCATCCTTTCTCATGAGCTTATCCACTCTCTCAAAACCCAAATAAAACCTGGTATGATGATTCAGCTGGATATGTCTAAATCCTTTGATAAAACTAGTTGGGATTATATGAGACAGGTCTTGGGAGTGTTTGGGTTCCAAAAATACAACATCAAGTGGATCATGCCTATGGTGTTAGGAGAAATTTTCTCCATCCTCATGAATGGTTCCCCTTCGTAACCCTTCAATCCTTCCAGGGGTATCAGGCAAGAGGATCTTATCTCTCCCTTCCTCTTTTTCATAATGGCTAAAGGGATAAGCTGCTCAATCTATACTTCCATGCAAGCTAATAAACTCACTGGTTTCCAGCCATATGCCTCTGCTCCCCCCTCCACGCACTAGAAATTTGTCGATGACACCCTTCTTATGGGGCTCCCAACTATCAAAGAAGCTTCCTCTTTCATGTCCATTCTTTCTGACTTCTCTGATGCCTCTTGAACCTCTATCAACCCTAAGAAATCCAAGTTCTTCTTCCTTAATACCCCACTTCCTATCCGTAGGAACATCACTAGACTCTTGGTCATTCCCATCAGTTCCCTCCCCTCCACTTATCATGGAGTTCCCCTTACAGATAGGCCACTCTCCAGGGCCATTTGGGAGGATCTGATCAGTAAATTGGAGAAAATAATTGCAAATTGGACCTTCAGATCTCTCAATATGGAAGGTTGTCTTATTCTGGTCAAATCTATTTTGCAAGCCATCCTTCTCTACTTGTACTTGGATTTTGTAGCCCCAAAAGTGATTTCAAACAAAATCTGAAACCTGCAGAGGAAATTGTTATGGAGAGGTGTATAGGTAAAACAGAAATGGGCTTTGGTGGCATGGGAAAAATATTACAAGCCCAAAAAGATGGTGGCCTTGGTCTTAGAGACATAGACCTTCTGGGAAAGGTCTTGGGAGCCAAAAAATCATGGATATGGATTTCAAACCACAAATCCCCTTGGGGAATCCTATGAAAATCAAATTATGCCCCTTCCCTCTTGCAAGAGCAAATTATTAGGCTAAATGGAAATACCAAAGGTTCAATCATTTGGAATCAAGCGTGGGAGAACAAGGATATCATTCAAAACCATAGTTTATGGGGAATAGGCAACAAAAACAAGGCTCTTTTCTGGGAGGACACTTGACAACAAAGGCCGAAACTTGATCAAGATCATTATCACCAAATAAAGGTTGATATGAAAAATAGAGGGAAGATCAAAGTCATCTAGTACTGGAAAACAAGTGACGAAGAGGACATATGGAGAATTTGGATGGATAAAGAGGATTAGACTCCCCATATGAATCCCCAAGCCTTGTCAGACCTCTCATCAAAACTTCAAAAAATACAAATCCTCCTTGACTCTGCCAACGATAAGATTAGATGGGGTAAAAATTTAGCAGGACATTTCAATTTAAAAGAAGCCTATAGATACATCGCCAAGCTAGATCAACTTCAACCAGATCCGTAGTGGAACTCAATTTGGGACAGGAAGCACTGGCCAAAAATATCTATCTTTCTATGGTTAGTCTTGCATAGAAATTTCTGGGACAACCTATGAAGAAAAGGTTTCATTCATCCCTCGAGATGCCCTCTCTTCCAGCAGGAAGAAGAAACCCCCAATCACCTGCTGAGTGTATGCCCATACTTGTCCAAATTATGGGATTGGATTTTACTGGTTTTCAAAAGCTTTGATTGGGATCCCTCATCCATTCAAAGCACCATCGCGAACTAGAGATCTGTCTTCTCCTCAAATCCTCTGTTTAATCGTGCATGGAATCTAATTCCTGGTCTAGTTTGTTGGGCACTGTGGAAGGAGCGCAAGACAAGAATCTTTCATGGCATCTCCACCCAGGAGGAAACTGTAATCTCGAAGATCAAAAGTGCAATATGGGAAAATCTGACCTCTCTACCTACTCAAACTGCCAAAGCCCCTCCCACTATCCTCGGAGAGAGAATTCTCTCAATGATGGATCTCCTTTAGATCAAGGTACATGAAGTCACCCCCTTCTCCAGGCATGAAAATAAAAAAGACATTTGGAGGTTGCCAAAGTAGGGGACTTTTAGGCTCAACTACGATGGCACTGGTAAAGGTAACCTGGGCTAAGTTGGTTTTGGAGGAGTCTTCAGAAACAAAAAGGAGAAATATTATGGATTTATTAGGGAAATATAGGTTCAGCCACAAACAATGCTATAGAACTTCATGCCCTAGAAAATGGCATCACCATAGCGCACAAGCTAAAGCTCAGTCCACTAATTGTAGAAGGAGATTCCACACTAACGACTCAGATTGGAAAAAAAAATTAGGAGGGCATCAAGGTGGACAAAATTTCGGAAAATTGGCACTTAAACAAAATAATACAGCGGATCAAGCAGAAGATTGACATCATGGTAAACCTCCACTTTCAAGCAATCAGAAGGAAGAGAAATAAATTTGCAGATAGACTGGCGAATGAGGGTACTTCTGGGATCCTGTGCTTGAATTCCTAATCCTGGCCAGATTTGGAGGAAAATGAACTCTGTCAGCACTGTGCATAAATCAATGTCAAAGATAACGACTCCACTAAAAAGTAACTATTCACATACCCTTCATCATTTCAAGGTCGATTCTCAGCTCTGTAGGAAGGACAGAAGTGTGGCACATGCACCTAGACTCATCCTTGGCTTGCTTGATTCTGGAGCCCTCGTTACCTCCTCCCCTCTCGCTTATGCGGCTACCACCTCCCTGTCACATCATCTCTTCTCAGATATTTTTTTGATGCCTCACTTCAGATATTCGCATGCTTCCCCTTCCTACTCCTATTCCCTGCCCCTGACCTCCCTCCATTCCTCGACCTCTATATATTTTCCCCTCCCCCTTATCCCCCTCATACTCCTCTTTGCCCTCATCCCTCTTTGTTGGTACTTCACTCCTTGGTTCCTCTCATTCCCAAGCTCTTCTGCTCCTCTCATGGCCCCGAAGAAATGCTCCACCCCTGGTTCCAATCGGGGAGGTGCGCACAGTCGCGCAACCTCTAGTTGGAAGTCTCTGGGTACGCCCCCCACCACTCGTACGCAGACCTCCACAAGGCGCACAACTCTGTGCTATGCGGCGACGATTAATCTTGAAACTCAACAACACAGTGTTGAATTAGAAGTCTAAGAAAATGATCTTCTTAGATATCTTCTTAGAGAGATCACGAATGAGGATGTCGATGCCGACTTTTCCTAGATCCCGGATCCATCCCTCACCCGAACACGTGAAAATCTCTATGCACGAACTATCGAAACATGGTGGAAAATAAAAACCATCATGAGGCTTGTGATGCAGGAGTAGGAGAAGAACACCAAGGCACTCGAAACAAAGATTTATAGTCTCACTGAGAAGTTTGTGATTTATGTTGAATCCATCCACCATTCCCGATTCATAACTCAAGATGCACTTCAATACATTGTTATCAAGAAGAAGTCAATGACAAAGGTCCATTTGGCTACTGAAGGATCCCCAAGGATCAAGAAAGAGGTTGTTGGGGCCTCAACCAGTTGTCCGAACACTGCCGTGCAACAGGAGGGGAGTTCTCAGGAGACTCCCATTCGTTTGGACAAATATCTTGTTACCACCAACCAGGATTGACTTTGACAACCTCCTTTTTGTTTCTCTTCCTCCGTAGAGGAATGTCTATCACGGAGGATATCAAATCTTGCCTTGTTTACCTTGCTATGGCTTTCTTCTTCTCTCTCTATTTCTATACTCTCAGTTTTTAGAATGTTGTAAAGAGGGTTCTACTCTGTTTCCACCTATGGACTCAGAACCCATTTTTTCCAAGGCTGCACTATAAAAAAGACAAATCCATGGCCATTTCAGGGATTTATGTTGGGTCTTGTGTTAGGCTTTCTCTCCCACACAACCCAAAAATGTATTTTTCAGTTCCTACGGTAATATATTTTATCTTATTAACAAAAACATAATAATAAAAATAATTTTCTTTCAAGGCATTAATCTCAAAATGCCCAAATGTAAGACTTCAACTTGTAGTTCCTAAGTTAGTTGACCATGCCAAACTTTGTAATCGACTGTGATGGATATGAGACTCTCATATCATATTTCAGACTCAACAAGATCATGTAACTTTTTCTTCATATTTGTTTGAACTTGATGGAAAAGTGCATGTCATTAATAGTATTAGATAGGTACTGACCATAGTGAAATTTGACAAAGGACTTCTTAATTAGTGAAATTGAAGATATAAAACCTTGGATGACTTCATCTACTACTTGGTCATGGTAATACCCTAGCAAAACATAAACTATTGAAATGATTTGTTTGGACATTTCCCTGGAAATATCTAAAGAAAAAAGGGGGCTTATGTTATGGTATTTGAGAATTTTAAGGAAGAAAATAATGCAAGAGGGTAGACCTTTCTTTTGGGGTTAACTCATGATACAATTGACTCATTATTTCTTCATTCAAGGGTTAGGTTTCACTAATAATTATGATTTTTAACATTTGCAAAGTAGACTCTGAATTAATATTAAACAAAATGGACCCATTCTTTGAGACAATTACTTGCTTTCTTGGAAGGTACTGCTCAAAACATCAGGTAATAAATTTAGGGAAATGGTGGGTTTGGGTATGAAAAATTGAGCCAAGTATGGTTCCCATACCAATGAAAAAGATTTCATATCTTGAAAATGCTAAAGCGCCCAGGAACTATGCTCAAACAAATCAAATTCATAGTGTTTCATGAACATTGATCTTTCAATCAATTAAGGGTAATTCGTCAAAATTCATAGAAGTCTCGGGCAAGGGTTTGACATAGTTACCCTTCATATTTAAAATTTAGAGTTTAGGGAAAATTAAATGAGTTTTGAAACATAATTATCCATAATTGAATGTACTGATGTTTGATAAGTAGTGTCCCGATTTGCATGTCAGACTCCTTGTAACTTCTCTATGTTCACACAATATAAATGAATTTTGTAGTGTTTTATTTCTTCCTTTCACTATGAACATCCAAGGGAAATACAACTATAATACTTTTATTGGAGTTTAGCCTTATTTTACTCACCATAGCACTAATATGGCTAGGTCCCATTGCAATGATGTGAGAAGGCAATGTCCAACAATCCCACAAGTGAAATGTGGGGAGCGGGTGGGGGAGAGTGGAGGGGGGTAGTCATTCTGAAGATGGCACACACAAAAAATAAATATACATTATGAGACAAAATGCATTACCCCTACCGTTATATCTCAAAATATGTTTTGCGGGGGTGCACTCCCTTCTTTATTGATCACATCTAGGAGACTTGATGAATTTTGAAAGATGCACATCTTTTACCATCACCTCGCTATCTTTATTTAAATTATCTTAACATTATTACACTTAAGAACTAATAACGTTTAATCAATATTTTTCTTTTTTTTTTTTAGAAAATATTTACAGAACTTTGGAAACATGCTTGAAAATAAAGGCTACAATAGGTTCCATGTATAAATATGTTAATATGAGATAGGGCCAAGTGTCATGTACCATGCTTAACATGGCCAAACTCTAAGTAATTCACAACCAACTCAAACACCACTGTAACATAAAGCCAAAAAAAATAGAAAAACTTAATTCCTTCACCTCACACAACTATTTATTTGATTTTAGAGCCCACCACACCCTCCATTGATGTTCAAGGAATTCATTTTAAAATTTGACCCCCTAACATGATCCTTTTTCATTAATCCCACTTAACAAAACTCTAGTTCCAGAACTCATCCAGAAAGATACATGTGAGTGTGTATGATTTGTTGGCATTATGGCTAATGTGTTGTCCTTGATGGAAATCTACTTGGTAAATATGTCAACATTACAATAACAGGATGATTATGCAGGATGGAACAGATGTTACAAAAGTGATGAACAGAGAAATGATAGATCAGAGACGAATGTATGCTGAATATAAATTTTGGGAAAGTATACGTAGATCCTATGCATAAAGGTCGTGTACATACGTGGGTATTGTGGAGAAAATTCACATACATAAGCCGATCCATCGTAACTTGAATACTAGGGGTCTTTACCATGGTATTGGCCCATAGTAATGAGTGTAAAAATGGTTATTTGATCCCATCAAAGAATACCAATGAAATTGCTAAGGGATTGGCCTAAGGTATTGTCTAACGCTAAAGCTATATAAGGAGATGGATATCAAAGTGTTAAGTGTTAAAGTATTGTGTTGTCTATGAATGATTTGATCTGAAATGAGTGTGCACCAAGGAGAAATGAGAAGAATCAGATCTGAAATATATGAAATATGTTGACATGTATTATTAATTAATTTACTTGCTACAAATGTCTAACATTGATGAAACTGTCATGTTATGATCTAAACAATTTATTCAAAAGTGTGTAGCATTGACAATCAAGGTTACAGAAAGTGAATTTTTTTATTATGAAAGTTTTTAGATATATACATAGGTATGTTTGGGCATAGTCGTGCATACGTGGAAACACCTCTGAAGGATTGTACATATATTTTGTGAAATAATTTTTCAGTATATGTAGATATGTACATGGGTGTTGTGCATGCTAAGCACATACATACCTTGATGTTCCTTACAAAGATCACGTACATAAACAAATTTTTGATCTGTTGATAGATGTTTACAAATATGATGATTTATGCTTAGAGTTGATGTCATCTGTTTTACTTGTTGTCTGTTGATGATGTATCTATCATAATTGAGGTGATCTAGTTGAATTTTTCAAGTTTAGTGGGACAAAAGTATCACTGAGTGTATGATCAGTAATTGGTTCATAAATCTGTGATTGATTCTATGATCTATGATTGGTGAAATGGTCTATGAATGGTTTAGTGATTAATGATTTAAGTGTTCAGTATTTTGAGATATGTATGTAGATGCTATGTAGAGAAAGCGCTTATATACATAAGTTTTATTCAACATAATTGAGTACATAATTTTATTTTTATTGTTTCTGGTTGGGTTCTACATTAAGTTACATGATACTTCAAAATTTCAGTTGATTTACAGTGTGACAATATCTCAGGTTCAATGTTTTAGTTTCTTGATATGGGTCTAGTTTGAAAATTTTATGAAAGGTGGCCTACATGTTAGTTTGATTATTATTTGATAGGTGGATCCTATTTGAAACATTTTGAAAAGTGGTTCGCAAGGAGATTAGGGTAGAAACCCTCAAAAAGGGGTTAGGAGCTCCCTTCTTGTACGAGTCGGTAAATAACTTCATGGGGTTGTATCTCCCTTCCAGTGGGTGTTGGAGAATGAGAGAAGGTTGTAGCCTTCTTCAGGTGGGTACCTACATACTGGTTAGAGTTCGCGTCAATACAATATTGTAATATGTTTTCCTTTATAATAAAAGAAGAAGACATATATGATGACAATGATGCTTTTCTCCCACATTGGGTTTCCACCTAAAATCTTGGTGTTCATGTGTGTTGATATGTTTCTTATGTGTCGATGAATTTTCTACTCTTTATAGCTACTTAATGAATGAATAATGAAGTAATTATGCACTGAGCAACCAATGAAATTAATGATAAATTAGTTTTGATGATGGTTAACGTCCACTGAGACCAAAATGGTCTATCGGACCTACAATTTTCTTAATTTTTACTTGTCTGGCTCCTCGTCTTTCTTGGCGAGATTGGTGTTGTAGCTTTCTTTCTTTTCCCTACGGTCTTCCAACTTCCTTTGTCTTGCATCTCCTTCATTTCTTCTGGTTCTTGGGACATTGGTGTCTTAGCTTCACGATCTATAGTCGGAGAAGTTTGGTTTAGGAGATCTGCTTTGCTGTTAAATGAAGATTTATTTTCTGCGGTATTCAAATCCTCATAATTGTTGATTTGTTGGGGCGGGCTTTCTCCTTGCTTGCTTTGAGAGTTGTTTCCTTCTTCCTTGATTTCTTGTGACTCAGATTTTTCTCTAGAATATTCTTCTTTGATGACAGTGTAGTGTTCTTTTTGTGCTCCTTCCCACCATGTAGATCTGTGGTGGTTTTTTCTAGCAAAATTTTTCTCAGAGGCTTTTGGGCAATTTTTGGCTAGATGTCCCATCTCAAAGCACGATCGACATATATGTATACATGTTTCTTTAATCATAGCCATGTACATACATTTGTTTCCTTAATGACAATGGCGTACATATATTAGAATAAGAAATTGAAAAATTGGAGTGTGTAAAATAGTAATTCAGCCCCCTAGTATTTTTCCTAACAATTGGTATCATAGCAAGTCCCTCAGAAGAAGCTTGATCTCTTAAAGGGAGATCCATCAAGATGAGAAATCAAGAGGGAGTAACTTCTATTCGGCCACACTTTTTTAATGGAAATAACTTGGTTTTCTAGAAATTTAGAATGCGAGCATATTTGTAGTCACTTGGAGCTGATGTTTGGGAAATCGTTGAAGGAGGCTATCAGTATCCATCCTCCATTCCCACAAACAATGTAGGGAAGAAACAATATGAGACTAATGAAAATTCAGTCAACACTCTCTTGGGAAGCTTGGTAGAATCAAAATTTGTGAAGGTTATGCAACTAAATACTAAAAAATCTATATCAGACAAGATTATCCAAAGCTATGAAGGTGACACTAAGGTAAAGAGCGTTAAACTTCAAACATTTAGAATTGAATATGAGACTCTTAGAATGCATAATGATGAAAGTATTGCAAGTTTTCTCCTTAGGGTAGATGACATAGTTAAATCAATGAGAAATCTTGGTGATGAAGTAAAGATTCAATTTTTATTGACAAAATTCTAAGATCTCTAACCCCGAAGTTCGATTCCAAAGTCTCTACCATTAAAGAAATGAAAGATTTGAGGAACCTCACTATTGAATAGCTCCATGGGATATTAACATATTATGAAATGAGAAAAGGGTGTCCATTAGATATCAGAGAAGAGATATTCAAATATACATAAAAAGGAAAGGAAAAGGAAGATCTTAAGGAAACATGTTACTTTTCAAATGAAGAAGAAGCAAATTTCGTGAAGAAACTCCAAGTAGGAACTAGAAAGTTTAGAGGTAAGCTTCCTTTCAAATTCTTTGACTGTGGGAGGGTTGGTCACTACGTTGCTAAATGTCCTTATAAAGAAAATCATGAGATAGGGAAGAATTCTTCAAAAGGGAATGTTAAAGGAAGGGTTGATAACAAGAAAAGTTTTTAAACTCATGAAGATAGTGAATATTCTTCCAATAATGAGGATGTTGAATCTAATCAAGTTTGTCATTTTCTTATGGAATTTGAAGAAAAATGTGTAGATGAATTTGACGATGTTTTTATGGATTCTCTAGAATAAAAGGATACCTACAAGGAAAATAATCATATTGAAGAAATAACTCAGCTAAAAATATATCTAGAAAAAGATAAATTAGCTAAAGATGTTTTGAAGAAACAAGTTCTAAAAAAGGAAAGGCAAAGTGAAAGTTTATAACCTGAAATAGTGGGTCTAAGAAAGGAACTTCAGAAAAGAAGGTCTTTAAATATTATATTTTCTAAAGGATATGAGACTTTAGATGAAAATATCAAAGTGCAACGTTATACTCTAATTAAGATGGGTCTTGGATATAATTCAAATGGTGAATCATCAAAAACTATAAAATCTTCTAAAACAGGTACACAAAGCTATCTCAATGTAGCAAAAGGAAGCAACCATTAGAATTATAGCTCTCAGCAAAATAATGAAAAATCAAATATCTCTCAAGAAAAACATCCTTACCATAATCAAAGGGGAAGCTACTTAATAAGGTATTATATGCCTAGGTACTCCTATTTCAATGGTTAATGCTTCACTTGTCATAATTTTGGTCACAAAGGTGTTCAGTGTGCCACTTATAAAACTATTGTGACTAGAGAAGCAAGAAAACAAAACAATGAGATCGGGGAAAAGAAATATCATTATAATGTTTTCTCACCTATCTAAGATAAAGTTTAGTGTTATATATGCAATAATATTTTCCATAAAGAAACTGAATGCCAAAGAAAAATGGGACCATCTTACCATCATCAGTAGAAGACAATAACATCCAAAGTATGGAAAAAGAAAACTACATATTTTGAAAAATTGTGGTCTAGCTTTGTATAAAAGAGATCAAGAAAATTTTTGGTACATTGACAATGAATGTTCGAAGCGTATGATAGGTGAAAAAGATAAGTTTATTTATTTTAATGAAATAAATAAATAAAATAATGTAACTTTTGGTAATAACTCACCTGTCGCTATCAAAGGGAAAGGAACCATGTTGTTAAATAAAAAGGTCAACGCTAGAAATGTTTTATTTGTTGATGGATTAATACATAACTTGTTGAGTGTTAGTCAAATGTGTGACCAAAGGCATGAATTTGTTTTCAAATCAAAGAACTGTGTGGCAAGAAATCAAGATATAGGTAAGATCATAATAAAGGTAACAAGAACTCTAGGAAATGTTTATGTCTTGGAAGGCGGCCAAGAAAATCGTTACTTAAGTAAATCAAAAGAAAGATGGCTTTGGCACAAAAGGTTGGGACACCTTAGCTTTTCTCAATTATACAAATCAAGAATAATGGGAGTAGTTCATGACTTGCCCAACATCTCTCCACCTAAAAATATCATATGTAAATCAAGCCAATTTGGTAAGAAAGCCAAAGTCCAGTTTAATGCTAAAGAAGGTATTGCAAGTAAGCCACTTGAACTTATTCATATGATTTATGCGGCCCTATGATAAAGAAGTCTCCTTGTGGTGAAAAATACTTCATATTATTCATTGATTATTTTACAAGAATGTGTTGGATTGGCTTACTAAAATATAAAGATGAAGCATTTGATAAATTTAAAGTACTCAAGGCTCTAGTAGGAAATGAGTTAGATTTAAAAATCAAATGCCTTAGATTTGATAGAGGACGATAATTTATATCAGATGAGGTTTTCAATTTCTTTGAACAACATGGAAACAAAAGACAATTTTATATAGTGAAGACTCATCAACAAAATGCAGTAGCAGAAAAAATGAACATAGTAATCCAATAGATGGCAAATGCCATGCTTGATGAGTCAATAACTTTGCATACCTTCTAGGGGGAAGAAACACATACAGTCACAAATATTCTTAATAAATCTCATCTTTGAGTAAATAATGATAAAACTCCATATGAACTATGGTATGGTAAGCCTGCAACTTTCAAACACTTTAGAATTTTTGGAAGCAAATGATACATAAAGAACAATGATGATAAGCTTGGAAAATTTGAATCTAGAATTGATAAAGGAATTCTTCTTGGATACTCTTCTAGAAGAAAGGGAAATAAGTTCTATAATAAAAGGATTCAAAATATTATTAAATGCATACATGTTGTAATTGATGAAGCGTCAACAAGTTCTAAAATGGAAGAACCAATAGATGACAAACCTCTCCCTACTACAAACCAAAAGGTTGTAGAAGAAGGAAATAAATAAGCATCGGAAGAAAGAAATGAAAACACATATATGTAAGAGAATACTCCTTCAAGGTATCTTAAAACAAATCATCCCGAATCTCAAATTCTAGGTGAAAAGGATGCAGGAATACAAAATAGAAGAAATCTTGTTGGAACTTCTAGTTACTTAGTCTTACTATCCACAATTGAACTTCAAAATGTGAATCAAGCAAGTAAAGATGAAGATTGGTTTAAGGCAATGCATGAATAACTTGATCAATTTGAAAAGAACCATGCATGGAAATTAGTACCAAGGCCTTGTGATAAAAATATTATTGGGACAAAATGGGTGTTCAAAAACAAGCTAAATGAAAATGGAGAAGTAATTCGAAACAAAGCAAGACTTTTATGCAAAGGATGTGCTCAACAAGAAGGGATAGACTTTGAAGAAACATTTTCACTTATATTTAGACACCATAAGCATGTTTCTTTCTTTTTCAAGTTTTCATATTTTTTAACTATATCAAATGGATGTCAAATATGCGTTCTTAAATGGGGACCTAGAAGAAGAGGTCTATATAGAAAAACCTGAAGGGTTCATTCTTGGCAATGATAAAAATCTTGTGTGTAAACTTAAAAAGACATTGTATGGATTAAAGCAGGCTCCTCATGCATGATATTATTGTCTTGAAGGTAACTTCGGCAACAAGGATTCAAAAAGGGGTCTGCATATAGAAACCTATATATTAAAACAGATAAAGATAAATGTTTAATAGTTGTTTCTTATGTAGATGACATCATATTTGGAAGCAATGTAGAATCTATGATTCAAGGATTTGCTTCAGTTATGAAACAATAATTTGAAATGTCTCTACTAGGTGAACTAACATGCATTCTTGGTCTTCAAGTTCAAAAAATTGAGAATGGTATCTTTCTTTCTCAAACCAAGTACCTCAAACAAATTTTGAAGAAATATGGAATGGGAGATTGCAAGTCGGTATGCACACCAATGGTAAGAGGATGAAACCTTAGTCAAAATGATGATTTTCCTTCAGTCAATCTACCTAAATATAGATCTATGGTTGGTAGATTGATCTACCTTACAGGTACAAGAGCATACATTATGCATGCATTTGGATTTGTTGGACGATTTCAAGAAAATCCTAAGGAAAGTCATCTCCAAGAAGTTAAGAGAATATTCATTTATCCAAGGAACTCAAGATTTTGGTCTATAATATCCCAAAAATGAAAAATTGTCACTTCATGCTTACACAAATATATATTGGGCAGGTAATATTGATGATCACAAGAGTACTAGTGGAGGAGAATTTTACTTGGGACCTGCTTGGTATCATGGTTCAACAAGAAGCAAACCTCCATCGCTTTATCTATTGTTGAGGTGGAATATGTTGTTGTTGCATCTTCTTGTACTCAAACTTATATGAATGATGAAAACATTGCAAGGCATTCAAATCACGTGTCCTCAACATGTACCTATTCTTTGTGATAATACTAGTGCCATAAGTATCTCTAAAAATCCTTTCATGCACTAAAAAACCAAGCATTTTCCAATCAAATATCATTTTATGAGAGAACAAGTTCTTGAACAAAAGGTCAAACTAGAATATGTTCCTTCAAAAGAACAAGTTGTAGATATATGTCCAAAGCCACTTCCACATGATTCCTTTGACTATCTTAGACAAAAATTAAGAATGATCCCTACTTGATCACTCTGGTAATTATTATTATAGGTATTTCATGTTCAGGGGGAGTTGAGACAGTAAATTACTACAATTTATTTTCTGTACATGGATGATGTGAAGGATAGTCACGTATGTACATGGTTTCTAAGTTAGATAATCACATGTAGATATCAGTGATTGGTAAAAATGGCACAGATCCAGGGGGAGCCTCCTATATGCATTCATCATTATAGTCTTATGTTGCTGACATTAGTTTACTACAGTCTTTTGGTTCAGGGGGAGAAACTATTATAACTCTAAAACTCCTTGTTGGAATAATGATTCCATAAACATGTCTTGTTGCATATAATTTCTCATGTCTGGATACTTCTAATGTTATTGTTGGAAATTCACATGTTGTTGTTATATTGTTGCTATCAAATATTCATGTTGCAAGTCCCTATATGATATTACACCCTTATTTTTGAGATTCTGGTTATTGGTTATATATGTCATATCTTTCTTTTGATGTAATGGTCATGTGAAGACCCATGTTGTAATCATTGTAATATTCGGTCATGTATGGACTATCAGGATCAAATCATGCTTTGTATGTAAGCCCATTATTTTTGGAAATTGATGTAATGATGAGTAAAAGATGTAAACCCAAATGATTGGTTATCTCATGTAATAATGAGTCATTGGTGTTAGGAAAGGTAATTTATTTAAGCCCATTAGATATCTTTAGCACATTCTCAGGGGGATCATGCTCAGTATACAGTTTCTACAAAGGGGGTCTTCATTCAAAATTAGTTAGCCCTTTTCCCTTGATGTCAAAGGGGGAGAGAAGCTTAGTGTTTGGGATAAGAATGCTTGGTAGGAAACCTTGGTACTTGCAAGTGTGTTTGTAGGTGCTTGCAGATGTTCATATGGTGACCAAATACCAAAGTGGTATCCATCAAGTCCAAAGTGCGAGATTGTTGGAATTATGGCTAATGCGTTATCCTTGATGGAAACCTACTTGATAAAGATGTCAACATTACGATAACATGATGATTATGTAGGCTGGAACATATGCTACAAAAGTGATGAAAATAGAAATGAAAAGTATGAGATAGATGGATGTTGAATATAAATTTTGGGAAAGTATATGTAGATCCTATGTAGAAAGGTCACATACATATGTAGGTATTGTGAAGAAAAGTGACATACATAATCCACACCATGGTAACTTGAATACTAGGGGTTTTTACCCTGGTATTGGCCCATATTGATGAGCACAACAAAGATTATTTAATTCCGTCAAATAATACCAACAACATTACTAAGGGATTGGCCTAAAGTGTTGGCTAAGGCTAAAGCTATTAAGGAGGTGGATATCAAAGTGTTAAGTGTGCAAGTATTGTGTTTTCTATGAATGATTTGATCTGAAACATGTGTGCACCACGGAGTAAGGAGAAGACTCAGCTCTGAAAGATCTCAAATATGTTGACATGTATTCTTAATTGATTTACCTACTGCAAATGTCTAATATTGATGAAAATGTGATGATAGGATCTAAACAATTTATTCATATGTCTGTAGCATCAATAATCAAGGTTATGGAAAGTGAAATTGTGTTTGTAACAAAAATTTCCAGATCTATATGCATGTATGTTTTGGCATAGTCGCGTGCATACACAGATCCACCTCTGAATGGTTGTGTATATATTCTGTGAAATAATTTTTCAGTATATGCAAATTTGTATGTGGGTGTTGTGCATGGTAAGTGCGTACATATAATGATGTTCCTTATAGAGATCACGTAAATAAACCAGGGTTTGATCTATTGATATATGTTTATAGATATGATGATTGATGTTTACAGTTGATGTTATCTGGTTTACTTGCCTATATTTTTCGATGATTTCTTTATCATGATTGAGGTGACTTAGTTGAATTGTTCAAGTTTAATGGCACAAAAGTATGACTGAGTATATGATCTAGAATTGGTTCAAAAATATATGATTGATTCTATGTTTTTTAGTTGTTGAATGGTCTATGAATGGTTTAGCGATTAATGATTTAAGTGCTCAGTGTTATGAGATCTGTACGCTAATGTTATACAGAGAAAGCGCGCATATATGCGAGTTCATAATTTGATTTTTATTTTTTCTGGTTGTGTTTTGAATTTAGTGACATGATACTTCAGAATTTCAGTTGATTTATAGTGTAACAACATCTCACATTCAGTGCTCCAGTTTGGAAATTTGATGAAAGTTGGCCTACAGGTTGGTTTAATGATTGTTTGACAGGTGGATCTAGTTTGAAACATTATGAAAAGTGGTCCACTAGGAGTTGAGGGTAGTAGCCTTCAGAAAGGGGGTAGGAGATCCTTTTTGGTAGGAGTTGATAAAAACATTCAGGGGGTTGTAGGTCCCTTCTAGTAGGTGTTGGTGAATGAGAGAAGCTTGTAGCCTTCTGCAAGTGGGTGCCTGTGTAATGGTTAGAGTCCATGCCAGTACAAGAGAGTAAAATTTTTTCCTTTATAATAAAAGAAGTAGATAGAGACGACGATAGTGGTGGTTTTCTCTCTCAATGGGTTTCCACCTAAAATCCTGGTGTTCATGTGTGTTGATGATCTATTTTCTCTTTACTATTTCTTAATGAATGGATAATGGAGTAATGATGCATTAAGAAGTCAATGAAATTAATGATAAATTAGTTTTCTAGATGTACATAGGTTTCTTTAATCACAGTGGTGTACATACACTTGTTTCCTTAGTGACATTAGCGTACTTAAATTAGAATAAGAAATTAAAAAATTTAAGTGCATAAAATATTCATCCACCCGCCCTCCTCTCAATGTTTTTTATAACATGATTGAGTAGAGGAAGGGAACCCATATTGTAATGTGATATCAAAATCTAATAGAATAGGATGTTCATCAAACTTATGCTTAATTTCTATTTGATCATGTGTTGTAACTCACATAAAAAAATGCATTCAAGGAAAAGTATTAAAATGGTCACGGGGGCAGAAAAGCAATAGATTAACAACATTACATGATGTCATCTTAAATGTGTAAAATTTCCGACTCTAACCCCCACCGCACCCTTCCTGTTACTTATCGCGTGGTGGCTCGTGTGTAATATTAAAGTGAAATTAAGATTAATATTAAATTTCTTCATGTACTCTTACATTTTTAAATAGCTTAGAGCTGAAGTGTTGAGGACCAAGTTCTATACATTAGTTTGATTTTATTTTCAGATGGACAAAAGGGTAGTGGAAAAATTAATAGTTAAGATATAATTTCTATATTTGGTTCTTCATCTTAGGGATACACCTTTATGTGATATGCAAATTGGTTTTATGTAGAATGTAAAAGGAATATCAAGATGAGGTTGGAGAATTCATAGAGTTTTCTACAAGGAATTCAGAGGATAAGAAGTCTATGAGATTCCATTATAAAATATGTGGCAATGTTGCAGTACTAATATTGGAGGAAGTACACGACCACTTGATTATTCTTGGTATAATGAGTTCATATTAAATTTGGTTTTTCCATGGAGAGAGAGTTCCTAATCAGGTCTGATTATAAGATATTTTTGAATCAAAGTATCATTTCCATGTAGATAATGTTACTTATAAATTTCAATTTATATAAAATAACTATATAGATAACGTTTTATGTACATAATGTTATCTGAGAGTCAATTATATAAATAAATATCAATTTTTATCTAATTATGTTATATATGGACAATATTTATGTTTCCATTTTTTTTTTTACATTGTATTTTGTGATTTCCAAAATGACATGGTGAAGAAGACATAGTCAAACATCAATATGATAATCATGTTGATGAGTTTGCAACATTTATTATGAATGATATTGAAGTTCATGAGAATGAAAATGATGATGATGCAATCATGCTTGATGATCATATGGTTGAAATGGTGAATGATGTTTCCTAATGTTTTAAAGAAAATTCAAATGTGAATTTTAAAAATGACCAAGCAACATCAATGGAAGAAATGAATGATATTAATCAAGATTAGAAGTTAACTGAAGATGCCAAGACACCATTGTACCTAGGTTGAACTAGTTTCACCATGATATTGGTGACTATGAAATTGTACAACCTTAAAGTGAACAATGGATGGTCTGACACAAGTTTCACCTAGATATTGAATTGCAAAAAGAAATGCTTCCTTAAGAAAATACACTTCCAAATTCTACAAAAAGGTTGATTACATCATTGGTTTTGGAGTATGAAATGATACTACATTCTAGAATGATTGCATTTTACATTAAGGAAAATATGAAAGTAAATAGAAATTCCCAACACGTGGTATATCTAGATGGGAGTTTGATGCTCATTCTTGAAACGTGCATAAATGTGTCCCAACAAAAGTGTTGAGGTATTTCCCTATAATACCAAGGTTGGAGATATTGTATAAGTATTATTTTGAAACATTTTAATTCCATTATAGCATGCACATTCATTCACTACCAACCTAACTAAAAATCATCTTCTTTACCCTTATTAAGTATTATAATGATTTTTTAATGTTATAAATATACACACATTGCACAAAAAATGAGGTGGCATCATGAGAATGAAAATGACGGTGGAATAATGTGCTAGCAAATTGCTAGATGTTGGAAGCGGGATCCCCCAAGGGCAGTTTTGGGGCTAAAATCCCATATTTGAGTAAAATTTTGTAATATAATTGTAAATACTCCGCATTTTGTGGTCGCAGAGTGTGAAGGTGTCATGTGTCAAAAAGGGTAGTTCGCCCTTAGTTTTGTAGAAGTAAAGTCAGTTGTAAGAGAACTACCCATGGTTCGCAGACCATGGGATTGTATAAAAGGAGTGAAGCTCTAAGTAGTTTTAAGGAGAGATAGACAGTGATGGATGATGTAATAGAATCATAGTTTTAGAGAAATAAGTCTAAGTCTTGGGTTGTAGCGTAAATAGAGGCCCTGCAGCTAAGTGCGCAAAAGCCTAGGGTAGAAGTCTGCAGTTGAGTGCACGGACCCCTGCAGCTGTGTGCGTAGGGCAGCCAGAGTTTGTAACCACTTGGAGGATATTAAAAAAGAGACATATTCTGCAATTTCTATGCCTTTGTTCTGTTGATGCATCCTGATATGTTATGAATGAATTTTCTTTATTATGCTTATATGGTGCACAAATGAATGCAATTACATTGAATAACTGAACACATTTACTGATATCTTTTTATGCAAGGATAACTATAATTATTTGATAAGATAAGCAAGGCACTTAGATTAATTGGGGAATTGTATGGCACGCTGCCATAGCAGTGTGAAAGTATCTGAGTAGTAGGCTCGGGTTGCGCAAAGGATGATCATATCCTTTCGCGGAGGTATTAAAGGACGAAATAGAGGGTTTGTCTTACAAGCCCTAGAGCGAAGCAAACTATGTGAAGGCAGGGATAGAGGGAATTAAATGACATCACGACCATCTTAGGGTGTGGCAACTTGGTTCCAACATCTCCCTATACTACTTCGGGTGAGACTTCAGTCCGCACTCTGCGGGCTGATGCTGAAAGGGCTAGTAGTTGTTATAGACATATTTGGACACATTAACCCCAAAATTATATGTCGATGTATTAGGGCTAATCAACCCCTAAAAGAGTTGTTTCATACCCTAAAAGGAACATAGTCATCTGAATACATCATTCCTCAAAAGTTCCATTTGAGAAACCATCCAGAAATTGCCTAAATTAAACCATACTGACTGCTCCACTGGCAAAGTGCGATGCATACTAAGTGATACACTGATAGGGTGTGATGCATACTGATTATGCCTTCTAAAGGGTGTGATGGGTGAGGATGGAAAAATGTTTGAAACAGTTTTCAAGGTGGTTGCTCATGGAATCTTCTAGAAACTTCTCCTGTGCCACTTGCCTCTCTGAATTCACCCAAGGATGAGTAAGGGATCCAAGAAAATCTCCAATCCCTTATCTTATGGAATCAACTGTAACAAGTGGAATGACACTAATCAAACCCCATGGATGACTCACACCCTTGCACACATCTATAAATATATCCCTCATCTAAGAGATCTAGAGGTTGGAATGTTGTGAATTGCAAGGAAGTGCTGATAGTTTGTAATTGAGGAAAGAGAATTGTATTGTTGGTGTGATCTTGCTATTTCATGAGGTGAAGAGGGATTGAAGTTCGGAGGATGATGCTAGATCAGACAACTAGGTTGTAATTCTCCTTTCTATTAATAAGGTTCTTCAAGTTTTCTTCCATATGATTGTGCAATTGTGAATGTTATCATTTGTGAATGCTATCATTTGTTCATTATATATCTGATTCTGTAATGTTTATGTTGTAATAGATCATGATGCGTTGATGGTTCTTTGTTACTGTACTTGTGCAGGTACTCTCCAAGCATGTTAAGTATGGGGAGGAGTTGCAGGATCTATCAAAGGGGAGAGAGAGAAAGCAAGGGATTAAGTGGAAGTTCCAGGTTGGTTCCATTATCTTTCTCTTATCTATTACACATAGAAGAAATCATTGGATTGCTTTAAACTGTTGTTTCTAGGGCAGCTGCCAAACCTAGAGGGCTAGCATTCTATAGGAATACTAGTTCTCCCATAAAAAAATTGGAGACTCCACAGTGGAATGAAAATATGTTTGTTTGTTGTTATTGTTTGTTTTATAAACTATAGATAGAGTTTGAAGTCAGCCAGGTAGCCTTCGAACTGCTCTTGCTCTGCAATTGCACAGTAGATGAATGTTGCCTCAGTCAATCTCTGGTTTAGTTTATGAATTAAACATTTGACTTGTAAGAACATCTAGATGCCCTTTTGGTATCCCAGTAACCTCTCAAGACATTCCTTCATACTTTTCTCTTTACTATTCATCAAAACCCAGCTTAACTCATTGAAAAGAGCTGCACATCTGAGCCAAAACCCATTTCAGTTGCACTTTCTGGACCACACTATCTTCCACTATAACTTAGTATACATCACACCTCCCAAGTGTAGTAAGTTCGATGCATATCTGTTTCTGTGAAGCCCAGGTGCGATGACTGACTGAACTCTTTTTCCATTCTAGAAATTGAGGGTTTTTTATCTTGTTTTTAGTTTTGTTTGGTTGTTTGGCCGCAAATGAACATTACCTCTTTACTGAAGCTTACTTGCATCACTTATATCAGCCTCCATTACATTAGGATTAGTGAATGTTTTTGTGTATTTGTCCCTCATTTACAATCCTTTGTCGAAAAATTGTTTAAATTGATTTGTCGCTTTGATACAAAAAGTGTCGTAATTGTCGTTTTGTGTTGAAAAGAGAAGTGTCATGAATTCTTCCTTCCCTTGATAGTTGATTGAAATTTTCTTCATGTATTTGGTTTGATTTGTTTATATTCAAAGTGTCGAAAGCATTTTTATTGAAAATTGAAAAGTGTCATTGAGTCTTCCTTTTTGAAAATGTCATTTTGAGTGAAATATTTCAGATCTTTGCTACATCTAGTTTTCCTTTTTGGCATTTTTCACATTAAGGAGAACAAAAACAAATACATGCATTTGCATCTAGCATTTTTTTTTTTGATTGGTGTGCGAAAATATGATTTAGGGAAATGCATTAGTGTGTTCTATTTGCTCTTTTCTTAAAAGCACTGTTATTTTCTTTCCCTAGTAGCTAGGATTTTTATTGCTCAAAATAAACAAAGATTGTTTATCATTGTAGATTGCATCCTAGGAATTTCAGATCATCATCACGCGGTGAACCATTGAAAGGCAAACTCTAAGCAATATCAACTTTAAAATAAATTTCAATGAACCTAACAAAACTTTGGAACTTAACGCAACATATCTAGAGGTCTAGGCTAGAGACGTGTTCTGGCGTCGTTAAAACTAGTGGCTATCGTTTTCATTAAAGGTTGGGTGATTCTTCCTCCTTGATACGAAAAGTTCTAGCACAGACTTGTGCTCCTCGTACCATCACGTATTTATTGGGAGACCACAATAGGCTTAAATCCTTTATCCAGAGGAAGCTGAGTCTACTGCCTTATTGATTGCAATGCACTGAACACAACATTAAGGAAGATTGATTGCCGTACATAAGTCCTTAGTAATTTCTCTTTAATTTATCACCAAGTTGTATATTACAGTTTTGCGATTGGTTTGGTAATCCCTCTATTTATATTTTCCAGAGTAGTCACTTTCATTCCTTTTCGACTCTTTAAAAGAAAAGGTCCATCTGAGCACTTGTCCTTTCAGGCTCATTAAATTTGAAGGAGACTAGAGTCATCTTTAGCTTTTTCTCGACTCTTAAAAACTAAAAAAGAAAAGTTGTGTCCAAGCGTCATTAAAATTAATTGAATTCGGAATAACATCCCTATTCCTTAGTTGATCTTAGGTTGAGACATATGGTGAAAAATTCAGAGTCCACTAATCAAGGAATCCCTTTTGATGGGAATCCTAGTCCTTTTCCTTCTTTCGAAAATATTGATGCTCCTTATATGGCTACATTATCCCCTCCGGGATTTACTATTGGATTTCCAGTATGGTTGTTTTCAACCTCTTTGGCTCAAAATGCCATTATTTCTTCACAATCGAGTACACCTCCAACTGGACAAAATCAATCTCCAGTTGATCTTGAAGTTAACCCTTTGCCTTCTTCCTCGTTTGTTTCTTCCTCCCCTTCTTCCTCTTCGCTTGGTGAAAGTTTTGGTACTAGTAATCAGGTGGCTAAGAAGAAGAAGAAAGGGAAGAAGAAGAAGAAGAATCCAATTCAGCAAGGGGGCAACCAAGCAGTCATTTCTTTGAATGCAACATCTAATGAAAATCCGTCCATTAAGCCTCACAAAGTAAAATATCCATTCATAATTTATGCGGAAGACCATTTTCATTGAAATTTTCCTTACTTTCCTTGGATCTTGAAAGAATGGTCTTCTCGTTCACAACATCCCGTGTCATCTGATGATCATGTTGGTAACAAACCATCAACTAGTGATAGAAAAGTTCATGGACAGAAGGGAAAAGTCAAGCTTCCATGTAGGTTATGTGAAGGTATACACCCCTTTCAACTTTGTCCCTATTTGGATGAAGCCAAAAGAGTGTTGGATAACCATCCTGCTTCACCGCAACGACTTCCATCTGGTTACAGGAAACTCTCCTTAAATCCTTCACTAGTTGAAGAAATGACTGGCCAAAATCAATTGTTGATCAAAATCACTCTCTCTAAAAGTGAATCCTATGAGTCTATACCTGACCAAAATCAACAGATCGAGGTAACAGTTGACTCGATTTCACCTTCAGCTAATCGTACCTTTCCCAAAGAGAGTGAAAATGATATCGCGCAAGTTCTCTTTATTACTTCAGAGTCTAACGAGCTTGGGGGAAATCTGCTTGTTCCATCAAGACAGGAGGAAAATCCTCTAGTTCTTGCAACTCAAGGGGTTAATTCTCTCGTTTCTACGGTACCCCCTCCAAGTAGTCTAGTCACTTCCTTTGATTGGAATCGAATGGTAAGATTCCACTTTCCTTCTTATGTGCCTTTCCAGATCATAGTACAAGTTTGTAAAATGATTATATCTGGCACTATTATAGATGAAGGTGCATCAGTGAGTATCCTTTCCTCAACTGCTTGGCAAGCGCTTGGTTCGCCACTGCTTGTGCCAGTTACACAGAATCTGTTGGGTTTTAATAGAGGAACGAGTCGACCATTAGGGATCCTTCCTCAGTTACCTATCACTTTGGGAGGAAAAACCATTTATTTGAATGTGATGGTAGTCCTAGGACCTTTAGATTAAAATTTACTCCTTGGGCATGACTATGTTTATCACATGGGAGCTATTGTTTCAACACTCTTTCGAGTGATTTGTTTCCCACATGAAGGCAGGATTGCCACCATTGACCAACTTTCATTTCCTGGTCCAAATATGGCTCCTAGTCAATCATCTTCCCTAAATGGTCCTTTTGTACCAATGGTATCATCCCTGCCATGGGTTAATTATGCGGTAACCTGTTCCATACCTACATCGGCTGACGATCAATTTAGTGATGTTGTACATTATGTACTGGGGGCATTGGAACCAGATATCTCCTTCATGACCTCTTATGAGTTGTGATAGGAGCTTCGAGGATAGTTCATTATCTTGTGTCAACCTTGTTAAAAAATGAAACCAAGGTTCTTTGAGGATAGTTCGTTGTCTTATGTCAACCTCGTTAAAAAATGAAACAAGGTCCCAAGTTCCAAGACAAGTTGTTCACTTGATCTCGTAAATGAACCTTCATTCCATCCACCTGATAGCCATGAGTAGTCTGGTGAATGTAATGAAGATTGGGGGGCATGCTCCTAATTGTAAAGATAAGTTTCCTTGTAGGTTATGTGATTGGTCTGTCACACCATTCACCTTTGTCTGTCTAGACGAAGCCGTCTTGTTTCACCATAGTGACTTCCATCTGGTTACAAGAGACTCTCATCCTGCTTCACCACAGTGACTTCCATCTGGTTACAAGAGACTCTCCCTTTCATCATCCTGGGGGCATGCAAACCAATTCAAGCATAGTTTTTCGTTTCAAGCTTGTGTAAAAATGAAATTGAATCCAAGCATAGTTTCCCATGGTTCAAGCTTTTCTAAAAATGAACCCATTTTCCATTTTATTTTCAAGCATAGTTTTATTGTTTCAAGCTTGTGTAAAAATGAAACTGAATCCAAGCATAGTTTTTCATTTCAAGCTTGTGTAAAAATGAAACTAAATTCAAGCATATTTTTGTCATTTTGAGCTTGTGTAAAAATAAAACCGAATTCAAGCATAGTTTTTTCATTTCGAGCTTGTGTAAAAATGAAACCGAATCCAAGCATAGTTTTTTTCGTTTCAAGCTTGTGTAAACATGAAACTAAATCCAAGCATTGTTCCCCATGGTTCAAGCTTGTCTAAAAGTGAACCCATTTTCAAATTTTTAAACCCTTGTGATTGCCATTCTATCAGCCTTTTGAGCCTTGGTTGTGTACATCCCATCGCCACCATCTCTTCGGTCGATCATACGCTTTTGCTTGGTTGTTTTACCCTTTTTGAGGATCAGTTGCAATGAATGGTCTTATTAGCCAGCCTCTTCACATAAATCAACATGTTTTGAGAAGTTCCAACATCACCCAAACTAGTTGCTACCTTAGACACCACTTGTTCCTCAAAATCGAGTCCTCTTTAAACCCTTTTCAGACTCGTTAAATATGAAAAGATTGTCAAGCACTTGTCCTTTCCAGCTTCTTAAAGTGATTGGAAATGTCATCCCTCCTGTATTATTTTATCCTTTTTCAGACTTGAGGGATTAATTTATGAAAAATAACTTATGGAGTTTTCTTTTTGTCCCTTTCCAAACTCTCTAAACATGAAAAGGACCGAGTTATTCTTTTCATTAAAGTCATTAAAACAATAGCGACAAACTTGTCCATCTAGATGAGATCGAGTTTCACTGTCACTAGACTCGTTAAAACATTAAATAACGATAGGTTTTCCCGAAGGGTGAATTATAGAACAAGAATATGTTATCCTCCTAAATCTTGACAAAAGTAAAGAGGTACTGGTCAGCAGTGACTGGGGAAAAAGGGAAAAGACTTGAAGAATTTATGGTAGCAAGTCGCTCTTGAACATAACACTTTCACTTCATCACCATCATTGAGTTGGGTTGGGTTATTTCGTTCACCGGTCATCACACCATTTGTCCTTCATACCATCCATCTTTTGGGGTTAACGCTACCAATTCATCTCAGTGTCAGCGACATGTTCAAGAGAAGTCATCCATTTGAGAAATCACCATCCAGTTAATACCTCATATGCTACAATACCTCCAACCTTCATTTTTTCATGACCACCATTCCTGAACCTTGTGTCGTCAGTTCATTTTCACCTCCAGAAACATTTGCTTCATTTCATGTCGTAGATGTGGGATACATCAAGGCCCTCCTACGACGAGTCACTTCTTGTCGACATCAGCTCATTATCCAAGAAGTTGACTGAGAAACACCCCTTTTAGTGCTTTGAAGCTTGCATACATCAATGGAAAGTTTCTCACTTCCAGCGATAGGTTAACATCAATGGCCATCGACTAAAATATTTTGCATGGTGTTCGACGTCGGATCATATATTCACACCATGTGAATTGTACTGTAGTACCTTGAGGTTCGATATCATTATCAGTGATTCCTCTCACATATGTTAATAGCTCACATCATTGGTTGGTAATCAGGCGATGTCTTTCCATGTTCGACTTCAAAACATCTCTTCACATGGATTGACTTGTACATCAAGTGGAGATTGAATGAGTTTGAAGACCCTAGATCTAGTTTCATCCATCCAGGTTGCGATATATTCAGGGACATAAAAACATCAAATGTACAAAGGCTCTACACAGATGGTCATCCTAACCATGGATGATGATTCTATATCTGAAGATTCACCAGTCTATATCTGCAGACGATTATCTGATCTATGTACATGAAATGAATTTATAAAGTTGAGCATGGGAATGCCTCCCTCAACTAGATCATGAAAATTATATTATGATGATGTATTGTATTGTAACTTATGCAAGTCACCTTCTAGTTCGAAACTTCAGATCCTCATGATAAAGCATTTCACCCGACATCAATATTTACAACTTCATGCTTTAGGGGGCAATTGTTACAAACATATTTAGGCACATCAACCCCAAACATATACGTAAATATATTAGGGCTCATCAACCCCTAAAAGAGTTGTTTCATACCCTAAAAGGAACATAGTCATCTGAATACATCATTCCCCAAAAGTTCCATCTGAGAAACCATCCAGAAATTGCCTAAATTGAACCATACTGACTGCTCCATTGGCAAAGTGCAATGCATACTGAGTGATACAATGCCAGGGTGTGATGCATGCTGATTAGGCCTTCTATAGAGTGCGATGGGTGAGGATGGAAAAATTTCTGAGATAGTTTGCTAGGTGGTTGCTCATGGAATCTTCTAGAAACTTCTCATGTGCCACTTACCTCTCTGAATTCGCGCAAGGATGAGTAAGGGATCTAAGAAAATCTCCAATACCTTCTCTTATGGAATCAACTGTAACAAGTGGAATGACACTAATCAAACCCCATGGATGACTCACACCCTTGTACACATCTATAAATAGATCCCTGATCTAAGAGATCTAGAGGTCGAAATGTTGTGAATTGCAAGTGCTGATAGTTTGTAATTGAGGAAAGAGCGTTGTATTGTTGGTGTGATATTTCTATTGAGGTGAAGAGGAATTGAAGCTAGGAGGATGATGTTGGATCAGAAAACTAGGTTTTAATTCTCCTTTATACTAATAAAGCTCTTCAAGTTTTCTTCCATATGATTGTGCAATTGTGAATGTTATCATTTGTGAATGCTATCATTTGTTCATTATATATCTGATTCTATAATGTTTATGTTGTAATAGATCATGATGCTTTGATAGTTCTTTGTTGTTGAACTTGTGCAGGTACTCTCCAAGCGTGTTAAGTACGAGGAGGAGTTGCAGGATCTATCAAAGGGGAGAGAGAGTAATCAAGGGATTAAGCAGAAGTTTCAGGCTGGTTCCATTATCTTTTTCTTATCTGTTACACATAGAAGAAATCAATGGATTGCTTTAAACTGTTGTTTCTAGGGTAGCTGCCAAACCTAGAGGGCTAGCATTCTATAAGAATACTAGTTTTCCCAGAAACAATAGTGTTGGGATTTGTTTGGCTAATTAACATTGAACTTGGGTCAGGCCCCATCAAGCCAACAAATGGTTCCATTGCCAC
This sequence comes from Pinus taeda, assembly GCA_000404065.3. Taxonomy (NCBI): domain Eukaryota; kingdom Viridiplantae; phylum Streptophyta; class Pinopsida; order Pinales; family Pinaceae; genus Pinus; species Pinus taeda. The sequence goes on along the minus strand of APFE030557593.1, from coordinate 255,569 downwards.
TAGTGAAATCTTCATAAGAGATGTGTGATGTCGTATCACTGGAATCCAACTAAGAAAGTGATTGGAGACTGGCTGGACAAGAAGATCCACGAATTTCGTGGCACAAGGGAACACAAATCCACAACTGACAAAGGAATATTGGTTGGATAGATACCTGTATACAAAGATCCACGAGATTTTTTTATGATCCTTCCCTATTGATATATACGAGTGGATTGCGAAGCTAGTAGATAGTTAAAGAAGGTGGAAACCTGGTGATCCTACTGTTTGGACCCCGGAGCTAATACAGAAATTAGAAGCATCTGAAGACAAGATCACCCACATTGTCAATCATTGGATCGATCGCATCATAGGAGGATTTGTGACTGAATTCGTAGTCAACACCTCAGTCACCTACAATGCAGCTGAGCGAGGCTTTTTAAAAGGACCGCAAGGTAAGTGTGTGAAATCCTTGAATACTTGGATTAAAATGCTATGGTGTGAAAAACAGGTCATGCAACTAACTTGATGTTCAAAACTATGCAGAGCAGAGAAACTTATAGGAATGAAGGAAAAAATGGTTCTGAATATAGTCTAATGATTTCACCTCCGTGAGGTGATGAGGAAGGGATAACGAAGGTTTCTCTACGAAGTACTATTTAGTTAATAAGACAAGGACTCCCGTGAATACCACCTCAGCCCACACCACCTCCAACTTCACCTGTAACACCTCCACCTCCACCGTAGTTCAGTATGGAAATCACAGTAAAGCTGCCTTTGTTCAAAAGCTTGGGAAATGAGGATCCAGACCAATTCTAGTTCATTGTGAAAGTAGTAGGGGAAGCTCAAGGTGTTACAGATAATCATATAAATAAGGTGACATTAGTTAGTTCTATGCAAGATCATGCACTAAATTAGTATATCAAGTACTCGAATGATAACCCGAATGTTGGAGTGGCAAACATCCAGAAGACACTAAATAGAGAGTTCAGTAGGCCTAAATCTCATGTGTAGTCGATTATGGAATTCAAGGAGATCGTGATGTAACTAGGAAAGAAACATTGGGAGCTAGATCAGAGGTTGAAGTGTACAATCTGCGAAGCCAACATGAATTTCACATATGGACAACATCGTGAGTGGTTTGTGGCTTTGCTACTGCCACACTTAAGGGCCACGCTGTCGCAGTAGAAGATAACAACTTAGGTGGAGACCTTGGAGATTGCCATGAGACTACATGAAACTTCAATGCAAGATCCTAATCTAGGAGTTCAATAGATCCATGCACAGTTTAAGAATCTATGCCTTGAGATAAAAAGTCTGAAGCAGGAAAGGATAGTTCGACCAGAGGTACACGAGGAAGTATGGTGCCTGAAATGCAAGAGTCAAGGTCATGACAAATACCATTACTCGGTCTTTGCGAACTATATTGCAGGAGGAGGACTGATGCCTTTAAGTCCAGAATATTAAGCAAGACCTAAGGCGGGGCTTGCATTGCGGTGGGCTATCTGTCAGGTAGCAAAAAAACATGCCACGGATAGCTGTCATATGCTGCAAAAGTATGTACAGACACTGCAACAACTGTTCTGCAAATTTTGTAGATCGGTAGGGAATGATGAATGTAATTGTAGGAGTTATGAATTAACGATGGATATAGCTCCCCCCTATAGGGTTCAGGCCAAACATGGTACCTTAACCAGAGTGTAGGGATGGAGCGGACAGGATTTTAGGGACACGGAAGAGGCCAAGGCGGAGGAGGATCTAGTAGAGGTCGAGGACAATTTATTTGCTACAATTATGGAGGACTAGGACACTATGCCCTCGATTACACTAATCCAACGTGTCCATCATGAAAGTATTTCACATTGTTGATCATGAAATGGAAGAATTTCCTACACTGATAGCTAGGATACGCGACAAAGGGGTGCTACCACCTCTACCGACTCAAAACTTACAAATTATGAGGTCTAAGCTGCGTTAAGAAGATCCGAACGTAAATATAGTGCTTAGAAGTGGAATCATGATGGGGGATGACAAAGGGAAACAACTAGAGGATAGTGTGCAGGTCCGCAAGGCTCTGGTGAAGGAAGCTCAATTTGATTTGGAGTGCACACATGAAACCTTCATTGAAGTTAAGAAGAGCTTTGCTGAGGCTTCCACCTTAGGAAGCAAGGATAAGCCTGATACGGAGATGGACCCCTCTATGCTCACAACTTTCCTACAGACCAGTATGAAGTTACTGCGTGATAGTAGGATTGTGAAAGGGTTACAAGAGCTCATTAATAGATGTGATGGAACTGTGCTAGGTGAGCCGCGCATAGTACGAAAGATTGACAAGCATAAAACAAGGACAGAATGGGAGATGAGACTGACTGCATAGATATGAGAGTATGAAATGGATTAGGTCATTTTGGACCTAAGGTCAGATGTGAATGCCCTACCAAAACAGACTTGGGAACGAATGGGGAGACCTGCATTGTAATGGTCTCCAATTTAGCTAAGGATGGCGAATCAACAGAAGATCATCCTCATGGAGTGGATGCAGGGGGTGACTGTGGATATTGAGGGAGCAAGTGCACTGGCTGACTTTGAAGTAATAGAGATAGTGGATGACAACAATCCTTATCCTAAACTCCTAGGAATTGACTGGTCTATTGATATGAATGGGGTAATCAATCTTAAGAAGCGAAAGATGATCTTTGAGAAGAAATCGTTGTGCGTAATAGTACCCCTCGATCCTGTTGAAGGATCATGCTACACTAAACCTGTCCGCAATTATAAGAGTGAGGACGACCTGGAATGTATCTATAAGACAATAGTATGAGACCAATATTGGGTGAATCCCACCACATATGGACAGATTACATGGGATAGTGAGAGTTCATGCACTTCAGACTACGATGAAGAAATAGAACACTGGCAGAATCGGTTACATGAAGTAACTACGTTGAATTGTAACATGATGACCTGGTCACTACACTGTGTGTCATTAGAAGTAATAAATCTTCCTACTTATGATGGTATGAATGAGGTAGATATCTTTTGGGATGCATTTGAAAGGGAGGTACCAAAAAAGTAGCACTTCTAGGCCTTGGACTAGGCACTGCATGCTACGCCCGCAAGATGGTGGGGTACACACAAGGGAAGCTTTGAAAATTGGCGCAAATGTAGGAGGATGATGAGAACACAATTTGGGAAGCCTAAGCTACAATTGAAAGACAAGTATGATCGATAGAATGATCCACATGCACATCTGGCCAAATGGACCCGGGCTTATGGAGAAAAGCCCCAACCTGAGTGGGTGCACTTGTTTTATCATACCCTGTATGCTATCCCAATGAATTGGTATATAGAAACAGAGCTCTGTCATGGGACAGGCGAATGGGATAACTTGTGCAAAGGATTCATGATGACATTCAGTTTTGAGGATGGGTTTGACAGTATTGATGAAGGACTACAAGAGTTGAAAGCAACTATCTTTAGGATAACACGGGATCCTTTAGACTTGTCTCAGTTTGAATAGGCCACTTAGCTGAGCCGCATGGTAGAATGCTATAATGTAACTGCTAAAGAAGAGGACGAGGATCTGCGGAGGATTAAAATTCCAGAAACAGAAGTTTATTGTGAGGTTCAAGGGCCACAGATTGAGAATCCTAATATAACCGCAGCATCAAAAATGAAACAAGTAAACATTGGTATGGAGGAAGAACCCAAATTTGTTAAGATGGGAGACTATTGGGATGACACAACAGTGGATATGGTCGCTGAATTTCTCTGCGAATAACAAGACTTATTTCCTACCAAGTTTACGAATCTGAAAGGAATAATCAGGGGCCTAGGAATGATGAAGATCATGTTAAAGCCAGTTGTGAAGCCAGTTAAGCAAAGGCCTTACCATATCAATCCGAAATATAAGGAGAAGGTCCACTTAGAGCTAAACAAGATGCTCATGGTATCATTGAGCTTGTGGAAGAATCTGATTGGGTAAGCCCAATGGTGGTGCAAGAGAAGAAGTAGAATGATGAGATAAGAATATGCATGGATCTAAGAAAATTGAATGACACTTGTGTGCATGATCCTTTCCCGACTCCATTCACGGATGAAGTGGTGGACAATGTAGGTGGCCAAGAAGCATATTCCTTCACTGATGGGTTCTCTAGCTACCACCAAATTAAAATTGCACCAGAGGATAGGAGCAAGAAAAGCTTCGTAACTGAGTGGGGTTGTTTTCAGTATGCCATTTGAATTGAAGAATGCGCCTGCAATATTTTCGCATGTGGTTGTTGTGGCATTCAAGGAATTTATTCATAAGTTCCTAGAGGTATATTTTGATGATTGGATTGTATTTGGGCTAGTTAAGTGCCATGTAGCAAGCTTTCACTTGATGTTGGATACCTATCAAAGATACTAGATCACGCTCAATCTCAAGAAGTGTCTGTTTTTTGTTCCTTTTGGAAACCTATTGTGACATGTGGTTTGTAGACAAGGACTAATGGTAGACCCCATGAAGATCATGGTGATATTGAACTTGGAATCATCGAGGAGTGTGAAACAACTGCGTGCTACTCTGGGATAGATGAGATATTACAGAAAGTTTATCAAAAGATATGCCTAGATCACCATGCTTATGGAGAAATTGTTGAAGAAGGATGTCACGTTCTACTGGAACGATGACTATAAGAAGAGCTTGGACATATTGAAAGAAAATATGGTTACCACACAATTCTAGTCTTCCCAGACTGGAAGAAAGAGTTTCATGTACATGTCAATGTGTCATGTATAAAGATGGGAGCAGTGCTAACATAGGATGGCGGAGAAGGCTTGGACCATCCTATCGCATTCACAAGCCACAGATTATCCAAAGTAGAGAAGAACTATTTCACCACTGAGCATAAAGGGCTAGATATGGTGTATGCGCTCCACAAGTATCGCCACTAATTGCTAGGAGGCCATTTTAAGATGTATACAGATCAATCTGTGCTAAAGTACCTGGTTAATAAGCCTGTGTTGGGGGGGGGGGGGGGGAGAATTTGAAGATGGCTCTTATTGTTCTATAAGTACAATTTTGAAGTTGTCATGAAGCCTGGATGATTGAACGTGGGACCAAATCATTTGTCGCACATCGAAACAGGGGAGGAACCTACTAACTTGGAAGAAGGATTACCTAATGTGAAGCGATTTGTAGTGTGTGTTGTGGATGGTCACTTTGAGGATATAATACAATTCCTAACAACAAGAACTACACCGAAAGGATACACTGTCTAGCAAAAGAAGGAATTAGTGGTGCACGTGGCAAATTTCTCTATCATTGTTGGGCATCTATACAAAATGGGGACTAATGAGATATTGTGATGGTATGTACCTAAGTTTGAAAGAAGTAGAATCCTCACAGACACTCATGGGGGTGCCACAGGAGGAAATTATGCAAGGAGAGAAACCACATAGAAGGTTCTATGTGCAGGGTTGTGGTGGCCAACCCTTCATCAAGATTCTAAATCATATTGCAAGGTGTATGATGTATGTCAAAGAATGGGTAGGCCATCGTGGAGGGATGAAATGCCTTTGAATCCATAAATGACTTTGCAACCCTTCGAGAAGTGGGTGATCGATTTTGTAGGACCTATTTAGCCATAAGGAGAGACATGAGCAAGATACATTATCACTGTGACAGAGTATTTGACTCGTTGGGCAGAAGCTTAACCGGTGAAGGATTGCATGGGTGCGACTACCATGAAGTTCCTATTTGAGCATTTACTGACATGATTTGGATGTCCGAAGATCTTTATTAGTGATCGCGGTACACACTTCCTGAATGAGACGCTCAACGCACTAACGGAGGAATTTCAGGTATATCATCAGAAGAGCACACCTTATCACCCACGGGCTAATGGAATGGTGGAGGCATTGAACAAAGTGCTCGAACATATGCTGACCAAGGTTCACAATGCTTAGCAAAGTGATTGGGACCTACACATACCTGCAATATTGTGGGCTTATCGAGCGACATGCAAGAAGTTGACTGGACAAACCCCTTTTAGGCTTTTCTATGTTGTGGAAGTGGTAATTCCTATGGAATACATCATACCTAGTCTACGTATAGCAGCACTCATAGGTATGATGGATCCTAAAGCCCTAGAGGAGTGGCTTGCACAGTTGGATGAGCTTTAAGAAGAAAGAATTTTGGCTGGATTTCACTAGCAGGTCCAAAAGCAGCATAAAAAAGAATGGCATGATCGACACATCAAGCTGCACATATTCAAGGTAAATGACCTAGTTTTGTTAGACGATAGTAAGTTTGATAAATTTCCAGGGAAATTCAGGATGCACTGGTTAGGGCCTTATGTTATTAAGGAGATTACCGATGGAGGAGTGGTATAGTTGTTCAAATTAAATGGAGAATCCTTCCCAGAAAAGGTGAATGGCAGTTGCTTGAAGCCATACACTAGCGGTCCAGCCATGTGACTAAATGAAAGAAGCACAGTCTTAGCACTCCAGGTAGCTGAAAGGAAGCGCGGGACTATAAAATACACTGCCCGGGTTGGGGAGCTGTGCGATTGGACGATGGCGTGAAGCAAGGACATGTCACTGGGTCCATGATAGCGCGGAGGGAGTCGTGCCACCCAGGGAGAAATCGTGCAGGTTGGCTAGAAAGTGACCATCAAAGTCACTGCTTATTAAAATATGGTAGAAGTGAGGTGGTGAGCTCTAGTATTGTAGCAACAATGTTGCAACTCCTGGGACTCCCTTCTTTACTTTTATCAACCTGGTAGTTCGTAACAAACTTGGAAGCAACGGTGTTGTATGCACAAGTACTAGCTCTTGTCGCAGCTGTCACTTGGTCAGCTAGCACAAGTCCCCTAGGGGCTCAAGACAACTTGTATGAGCTCTGAGAGGAGGCTGATTAATTGATGGATGGAAGCTAACTCGAAGGAAGATAATCTATCTGCAGAAGGAAACTGAAAAGCTGAAAGCAAACGCAAACCCTAGCAAACCCTAATTTTACCAGATAGCTCTACTGATGCAAGAAAGAGGATGCAAGTTACTGGGAGAGACTCCATTGAATTCTAAGAAGATGAAATGCATGTATCTAAGATATGTCTACAACAAATCTGAAAGAACCATCTTTTTCTATTTTTGAATAAGTTGTCAGAATTATCATGCATGTGCTTTCACTGTTTTTTATTGTGCATAGGTGGATTGGCGAGGGGAAATGCTTGGAAGAGGTAGGGAAGGTTCAGAGAGGGCCTAAGGGGTCCCTAGCATCCTTCCTAAGAGTTTTCTAGAGTTTGGCCTTCAAGAAACCGCTTTTGTGAGCTTCTACAGGAAGTCTGCAGGGGTTCTACAGGGTGTCTGTAGTTTTCTATAGGATGTTCAGAAATGGGATTTTTGAGCATGGATGGAGGGCAAAATGTGGAGGAATGAGTATGGAGGTGAAATAGGGGTGTAGAGGAGTTCAAGACTTGGAGGATGGAGTTGAGGAGTGGCGCAGATGGTTAGATTTGTTCAAGGAGGGATGAAACGATGTTGCACAAGAAGATGAGAATCATGGCAAAGTAAGCGAATGAAGCAAATGTAAGGTAGGGGTTCTAAGTGAAGGATGAAGCAGGTAGGTTGGATGGAGTATGTGCAGGTAAGGAAGGATAACAGGTACTCTGCAAGTGCTTTTTCAAACTGAACAAACAAACACTTATAAAACCTATGACCTAATTACTTCACTCTATTATGATCTAAGTAACAGCAAAAGGAAATGAACAAAAGTTTATTTGAAATGAAATGCGTGAAATAACTATGCAACTAAGCAATCATCAACTGAAGAATTTAAACACTACTAATATCAGCATCTGAAAACGAGGATTCCAACACTAAGAATTGCATGACAAAGCAAAACAACGTTTTTGTTGGCAGCAATGTCACCTTTGTCCCAGCTCACGATCCCACTAAGGGAGAGGTGAGATCAGAGGTACTTGATGGCCTTTTTCTGGAGATATTCCCTATTACTAATCTATCAAATAAATCTGAGCATGCAAAAGCCTATCTGATCATTAACCATGACCTATGTAATCAGCAAGTTGTTAATCTACTAAACAGAAATTATTTTGCAAAGACACAAAAACAAATAACAATACATGAAGGAGGCCTTGGCTCTTAGGTTGGGCCCAACCTCAAGAGCTACAGGCTCCTATAAAAAACTCAGAGTTGATGCCAAATAGAACTGCTTCTCATTATCCAAAAATAATCATCACAAGAAAGTTATACATTAGTAGCTACAAGAAAACGAGCTGGGAAAATGACAACACTCTAGTGTAAAATTACAACAGTTCCAAAAGTAAACTATGAAGGCTGAGGCCTTCTTACTTATACACTACGAGGGGCCTAGCAGCCCTCCTAAATTCAAGGGACTCAGTTGTTCCAATTGCAGTAAATAGTCACTCTTCCCAAAGCTGCTTGGTTGCCTTTAAGATTCATTTTGGTGGCCTGTTGAGCTCAGAGTTGAGAGTAGAGATTTCGAGGAAGGGTCATTTCATGCCAGAGACAACCCCCCTATGAATCCTCACCTCAAGCTTGGCTGTCACCAGTCCCATGATTGCTTGGTTTTGCTCCAAAACTTGTCCAAAAAACCTGGAATAACCACATATTAGCCTCCCTAGTAGAGTGACCACCCTTATTCATTCAAACAACATAAACATACTAAAAAAACATGCATAATATATGAAACATGGAGGATTGAACAAGGAAAATTAGGCAAAATGAGCCCAATAAGTTACCCAATTCAGGGCTCATCATCACCCCCCTGCTAAATGGGTTGCTCATCCTATGAGCAACTAGTCCAACTCATCATCCTAGATAGCCTTGACTACCTCCCTCACATCCTAGGCCTCTGAAGTGATATCTTCTTCACGGTCATGAAATCATGCTTTGCTTTCCACCTCTTCCCACTGCTTGTGTTGCTCCTCTTCTCTGACTCCCTCTAACAACCCCAAAAGCAAGGGAGGACTGAATTTGAGGCCGATCCAGTTGGCCTGAAGATTCTGCATGGACTGTTTGTAGAGAGGCACTCTTACCAAGGCCTCCCTCATCCTTGTGAGGGTGTGGTATTCTCTAATATTTAGGCTTTGGGACAGTGAATTCCACCTTCGGGAGCAAGCATGATCACAGTTATCCCCGAGAAATCTCTCCATGTCCTCAAAATGGGCTATGGCTTGGGCTTGTCATCCCATGTAATCTGGTAGGGCCTGAGGGTTATTGGCCAAGTGCTGGTGGGTAGATATCAATGCTAAAGGATCCTCCGGTTCTGCTCTAATCAATAATGGCTCATGTAGCTCTCTTTTCATTATGTTTTGGACCTCTGCTGCTCTCTTTTCTTTGTGATTTAGCCAAGAGGCCATGGCCATAAGTTGTACGTCCATTACCGTAGCATTAGGGTCCCATGAGTTCATGTTAGGAAGGGCTAAGTTGTGTAGGTAAAACTCTGATAGCTTGGCCTTGTCTTCGGATGAGCTGCTGTCACATAGAGCCATGAATTGAGAGTAGTTTTGAAATGGAGCAATACATCTCTATGCCAAAGTGTTGATCTGAAACTGCAACCACTGATCCTTGAGGTATAGGGTGTAGGATTTGGCCGGCTACTTACACTGTAGAGCTTCCATCACCCAATTGGCCATGCAGGCTAGTTGGGCCTCCTTTTCTTGTACCTATTGTTTCAAAGACTGTATCTCTAGGCCTGCTTGCAATTATTTTTCTTATAGCTATCGATTCAGTGTCTCAATTTTAGCCTGCATCCCTTCCCTTCTCTGCTGTTCATCAGGTGTTTCATTGGATGTTGTGGGCTCCTCCTATTGCTGTTGTCTGCCCAAGGTGTGGGGCCTATCCTCCATAAGGTGTCCCTATAACCGTAGCTGTTGTTTGAGCAGCTCATTTTCTTCCTAGAGCTTGGCCCGCTGGCTGCTTTCTATATGTCGTACCAAAGCCAATTCTTTCCTTGCCTCTTTGAGCTATTCCTCCAAAGGACCTATATCTGCCACACCCTTGGACTTGGCGATTTTCATCTAAGTGTGGGTCCTCACTCTCTCTTCCTCTAGTCTAAAGAAGAGCGGCACTGCAACTTTTTGGGGAATTATCCTTCCCGCCTCTAGCAAGTTATAGTAAAAGCCCAGGTTGGGTTGGGGGCTTGGTTCCTCAATTTTCTCGGTCTTTTCCTCCTCCTGGGATGATGTAGCTGCCTTCTCTTCCAACTCTTCGGTCTCCTTTAGCCCAACCAATGTATCCAGTAGAATGTCTCAGCATTTTGTAGAGAGGCCTTTGTGTCTAACATTTTCATTCTTTCTCTCCAGGTGGATGTCTTCAGGCTTCCCCGTTCATAAGTGATGGATGCCTTGGAGGGAGACCTCTCCTTTTGTGTAGCTGGGGTGTCTACAATCGTGATTGGTTCTTTTGACGGTGGCTAGGGTCTGCCAGTCTTTATCCTCGTGCTCCTTCTTGCCTTAAAATACATAGAAGGCTCCCTTTTTCTCTTCCCTTTTGGCTTTGGGGTTGTGCTTAAATCAGCCAGCACTGCTGCTACCTCCCTGGCCAAGATTCCGGGTGATTTCTCCTTTTTCTTTTCTACCTTCATACTTCCTATAGAAAGTCCTGCGCTGACTCTTTTCTGGCTTCCTGTAGAAACCGTTTTCTGGCTTCTTGTAGAAACTATTTTCACTGTTTTGGCCTGCTTGGCTATGGGTGTCTTCTCTTTCAATATTGTTGTGGTTGCCTTGGGTGTGCCCTTACTTTCTTGGACTTTTTTTAGTCCTCTCTGCCTTAATTTGTAATCGTTTCTCCCTTGGTGTTTGTGCCTTTATTCTACCCATAGTTTTGGGCTCGGTAGCTTGGCCTGTCTCTTGTTTATCTTCTTGTTCTTTTTGTGGTGGTCTGTCCTAGGTTCCCTTACCCTTGGCTTTCTTTTGGCTTCAAGGTGTCTCCCTTATTCACTACTGGATGAGGTGAGTTCCTCAGCCAAGATTCTTATATCATCATCTTTGGACATATTGCAGAAAATTTCCCTGGAGAGGGGGACAGTGTAAGTATGGAGGCCATCCTCTACCAGAAGCTTGATGAGCCCATGATGGCCTAGCTGATCTAGTGTCCCTTCCTTCAGTTTTGTGCCACATTCACTCAATTATTGCAAGAGAAAATAGGGGATGCTTAACTTCTGCTCTAGGGGTAGATCCAACCCATGGCTTAGTTCTTTTAACAGCCGGAAATGATAGCCATAAACAATACTGAACCGCCCCTCACAGGTAATGTATTTCATAATTTGGAGACTGGCTTCACTCCACAGAGGATGTAAACTGGCCCTCCTTACCCCATTCTTATCTTCTGCAAACTATTCCTCTGGTAGGAAGAATTCTTTCTTGGCTTTTTGGCCTAGTCCTCTCTCCTCTTTGCTCCAGGGTATCCCCAATGGCAGTTTAGTGACTCAGCTAATGAATTCAGGGGTTAGCTTTAAGGTCAACCCTCTAAAATTCATAGTGGCCAATGTCTTTGATTTAGGTTGCAGAGATAGAAAGAATTCTTCGATTATTGCATCGTCGTGTCCTTGAATTTTGTCACAAAATGCCATCCAGTTGGAACGGGTGAAGAGGTCCACTACTGCAGGGTATTCACGCAATATTCTGGAATTTGAGGGTTCCTTCCTGATAAACCCTCCTGGCATGGTGAGAGTACTCTATTTTGGCTTGTGCTCTGATCAGAAAGGGGTATTCTGTTTATGGTTTCTTCCCCTGAACTTTGAAGATAGTGTCCCTTAGGTGTTTATATTTCACTTTGCACCAATTCCCTAGTTATAATGCCGTTGGCCCAAAACTCGACTGTCAAAAGGGAATTAGAATCCCACAAACAGAGTGCAGAGCATAATTTTCATCCCCAACATGCATTCAACCACGTAAAAGTCACATTATTCATGCACAGGTTAGCCCTCACAGCAGTTTATCATTTTTATAGGAGGAATTTCTTAACAGGAACCATGGAGGAGAATTTGACGCAGAACCAATTGAAAAATTCCATGTATCACACAGGAAAACTATTGTTCTTGACCCACAGGCAGACTTGCTTCTAATTCTCCTACTCCAGATAGTTTAATTCACCACCTTTCAAAATATCATGCATGGGAGTGGTGTTTTCGAGCCTACCTCTCTTAGAAACTCTAATTTCGACACAGGCAATTGAGGTTTTTTTGCTCTGGGAGGCTATGTCATGTTTCCTGTAGAGATCCTTCCTGTAGAGAGCTTTGCCGGGTACTGGAGGATGTCACGATGCTTCTGAACAAGCTTGGAACACGAGAGGATTTTGAAACATGCTAAGAAGCTTGGGCTAACAAACTGCAGAGGAGGAGGATGCATACTTTGCTGAAAACGGTTGCAAGTGTAAATGACAGCGGTTCATCGTGAGTTCTCGGCTGAGCAATTTCAAATTACGGCGCAATTCCTGGCAAGTGGGTGAGCTTTCCAAGCTGATCCGTTAGCCAATGTTAAGGCCATTATTCTCCTGCATGTCTCTGGCCGCCATTACTTCCCCTCTGCCATTAACCGCCGCCACCATTTTCAATCCGCCGATTTCCCAACTGGACACTTCCCACGTGTCAGTTGCCCATCTCTTTGGCGTAACCAAGCTCGTTTGGATCCCACAAGGCCATTCGACTCACTGTGGGTGGCCAGTTGACTGGCCATTGAATTTGTTCAATCTGCACCATTTCACAGACATGCAGTTTTCAGAGTATAGTCCATGCAATTTAACGAATAAGGTTAGACACTTACCTATGTGGTCGTGGACATGTTTTGCAGGTTTCGAGACATGGAATGATGGCTTTGCTCACTGCTGCTTCGTGCATAGGCATTGGAACTCCTTATTTCATTGGCTGATGCTGTATGCATGGCTTCGGGACCCGATCCTCTGGTCGTAAATGCTGCATGCATAGGCTCCATCTGATTTCAGCTGTTGAGGAGGTGTTCACGTCCGAGCGGAGCTTGTTGCATGTTCCTTGTGTCGATTTCAACTGCTATTGACTCCATAGTATGTACTCCAAACGGATCAACTGCTATAGGATTTCTGTAGGATATCCTGTAGCTGCTTCTCCTCCTGTGATGCAGGCTAAACAAGTAGGGCTACAATCACTGATGAAAAGTCTAGGTGGAGCTTGAACAGGTAGAGTGTGCGAGCCTTTGTTTCTTGATTTTTTTTTTTACTTAAAATTTTCCTCTTTTTATTTGTTGTCAACCTGAGGAAAACAGGTTTTCTGAAATGACTGTGTAGGAACACATGACCAGGTGGGTGACAGAGGTGTCAAGAGATGGAACAGGGTGCCACATGGTGTTGGATTGGATAGAGGTGTGGCCTCAGGTCTAACAAACTGATCCCAACCATCAGGTTCCCTCTTCAAACTTGAATTTGGCTCGTCTAAAAGTTCTATAGGATGTTTCCTGTAGAAATTCAGGACTTCCTGTAAAAAATCCTATAGCTTCCTGTAGAAAATCTTGTAGCTTCCTATAGAAAAGCTTGTAGCTTCTTGTAGAAAGCCCATAATTTCCTGTAGAAGGCCCAATCTCAACCCAAATGTGACCAGATCCTAGGAGAGGTGAGTGGCTGTGGAGGGGGTGTTTGAAGGGGTGTCCTTGAGCCTGGTACGGACCCCTGTCCTCGTTTTGCGCGCCCTCTTTTCTTGCAGTGTAGGATGTCTTGCAACCTGCAATTACTTCACAGAGAATAGTTCTATTTTCTTTTGTTTTTTTTTTCTTCCTTTTTTTTGTTTTTTTTTTTGTTTTTTTTTTCTAATGAGACAGCGAGGGTGCCTCAAAGAGGTTTTCATCCTCACTGTCTACCTTGGGCACCCCAAAGAGGTTTTCACCCAAGGATCTTTTTATTCCACATTTTTTATTTCTCTAGGGATAGCTGGGACGCCTCCATGAGGTTTTCACCCTCACTGTCTGCCCTGGGCGCCTCAGAAAGGTTTTCACCCAAGGATCCTTTTTATTTCTATTTTTTTTTTTTGATGATCAAAGTGTGGGTGGAATAGGGGTAGAGCCCTGCTCCACTACTAGCACTGATTTTTCCAAAGTTTCAATGAAATCCTGCCTCGAAAGAGGTTTCCTGCAGATCTTCAACCAATGCCTATTGACAAGCATGGGGATGGCTTCTTCATCAATGGTCTGGATAAGGACTGGGGCATTTTCATTACACTTCTCCACTACATATGGTCCTAGCCATCTTGTCCTCAGCTTTTCTTTGAAATCCTTGTATCTTGAGTCATACATCAGTGCCCAATTTGTTGGCTGGAATTGCTTTTCATTAAGTTGTCGGTCGTGCCATATCTTCCTCTGAAGTTGGACTACTTATGAGTGGAGGAGGGCCTGCATTCTTTGCTCATCTAATCCATTTAGTTGCAGTAATCTTTCATGTTGAGCATGGCTGAGATCTAGGTCTAGTTGAGTTGCCACCCTCAATGTGTTATACTCGAACTCTATGGACAACAAAGCTTTCTTCCCGTAGACCAGCTCATAAGGTGTGAAACCGGTTGTAGTTTTCTAAGTGGTGTTGTAGGCCCAGGTGGCCTCAACCAAGTGATTTGACCAATCCTTTCTACTGCTGCTCACCACCTTAGTCAAAATCACTTAAAATGCTCTATTAGTGACTTCCACCTATCCATTTTCTTGGGTATGATATGGGGTGGAAGTCCTATGCTTGATCTTGTGATGAGCGAGCAAATCTTCAATCAGATTGGAGGTGAACTGGCTTCCTTGATCGATGACCAACTCTCTTGGGTAGCCAAACTTGTAGAAGATGTTTTCCCTTAAGAACTCAACCACTTTCTCTTTTGTCACTGCCTTGATTGCCTTTGTTTCTGCCCACTTGATCAGGTAGTCAGTGCACACAATGATGTAAGACCTTTTCTTTGAAGGAGGGTTGATAGGTCCCACGAAATTCATGCCCCACTTCTCAAATGGCTCGAAAGTCACTTGAGGTTGGAGGGGTATTTCATCCCTTGGAGTAGGTTTCCTCATCCTCTGACATCGATCACACTTGTTGATGTATCTTCTGACATCTTAATGAAGAGTAGGCCAATAGTAGCCAACCTGTAGAATTTTGAAGGCAGTCCTTTTTGCTATAAAGTGGCCTCCACATGGCCCATCGTGACAGGTTAGGAGGATGTCAAAGACTTCTTCTTCCCCAACACAATGCCTCAAGATTTGATCTAGCCCGAGTTTAAACAGGTTGCCCCCGATCCAAGTGAATGGGGCACTCTTCCTCACGATTCTGCTCTTCTCCTTTGAGGACAAATGCGGAGGGAACAGTGCTGATACCAAGTAGTTTGCTATATCAACAAACCATGGAGAGAGTACTGAGATAGAAAACAAGTGTTCATTCTGCATTTTTTCATCCACTGTCCCTTCCTCACCTGCAGGCAAATCCAATCTAGATAGGAAGTCAGCGAAAACATTTTCCTTACCTGGCTTGTCAACAATAGTCAAATATTGTTGCAACAAAAGTAACCATCTAATGGAATGAGCATTCACATTAGGTTTATTCATTAAATATCTAATCGCAGTATGATCAGTGTGTACAAATGTTTGATAACAATTGATGTAGTGTCTGAACTTGTTTAAAGAATGGACTACGGCCAGGAACTCTTTCTCAATTACCGTATAGTTCATCTCTTCCTTGGATAGGTTTTTGCTAACAAAGTATATGGCATATGGAAATTTCTCCTCAACCTGTCCTAAGGCTGCTCCTATGGCTTTGTTTGAGGCATCAGTGTGGATATGGAAAGGTAGGGCCCAGTTTGGACCTCTCAAGATTAGGGCGGATACCAGCTTACCTTTCAACTCATACAGAGCCCCTTGGTAGTCATTAGTCCATTTAAATTCGACATCTTTTCCTAAGAGGCTAAACAATGGCAAGGCTAGCTTACTAAAATCATTGATGAATCTTCTATAATATCCTGTCAAGCCTAGAAAACTCCGAACATCTCTCACCTTTTGAGGAGGTGGAACCTTCTAGATGATAGAAATTTTGTTAGGATCCACTTGCAATCCTTGCTGAGAAATGGTATGACTTAGCACGGTCCCTTCACTCATCAGGAATTCACATTTTTCAGGACTGAGGGACAGGTTCATCTCAATGCACTTGCTTAAAACATTTCCCAGGTTGGACAAGGCTCCTTGGAAGTTAGACCCATAAGGAGTAAAGTCATCCATATAGATTTCCACCGAATCATGAACCAACTCAACAAATATGCTCAATACTGCTCTCTAAAAAGTGGCGGAGCATTGCATAGCCCAATGGGAAGGACTCGGTAGGCAAAGGTACCCCATGGACAAGTGAAGGTGGTCTTATCTTGGTCTTCCGAGCTGATTTGGATTTGATTAAACCCGCTAAACCCATCTAGGAAAGAAAAGAACTTCTTCCCTGCTAGTCCATCTAACACTTGATCTATGAAAGGCAAAGCGAAATGGTCTTTCTTGGTGGCCTTGTTAATTTCTTGCTAATCTACACAGATTCTCAACTTCCCATTCTTCTTGGGCACAAGCACTAGAGCTGAAACCCACTCACTATCGTTGATGGGGTAGATGAATCCTGCATCCAATAACTTTTGCAATTCCTCTTTGACAATGTCTTTAAGGGCTAGATTCATTCTCCTCTGAGGTTGCCTGACTGGTTTACAATCCTCTTTAATGTAAATATGATGGGTACAGACCGAAGCATGGACTCCTTTCATTTCCTTATAACTCTAGGCAAAAGCCTCCAAATGGCAGTTCAACAAACTACACAACTCCTTCTCCTGGGAGAGAGATAAGGAGGAGCTGATCTTAAGATTCTTTCAGGGCAAAATTCCACACTCTTAACTCTAGGAGAGGTCGGATCAATCACACAGAGGTCTACTAGAGCACTGGCTTGGGTATCTTCCACCAACTCTTCTAATGACAATGCACTAGGAGGTGTATTTTGAATCAAATTCTCAATCAAGTCATCCTCGGTTTGAGGGCCTCCCTTGGTGGCTTCTATGGTGCAAAAAGGTGCAAAGTAGACCTCGTCCTCATCTCCCTCTTCCAACCAGAGTGGTAAGTCATGTTCTAGCAGTGGTTGGAGAGGAGGATAAATGACTAGCTACTTAGACATAGGCCCATTCTTAATGGTCATGCTCCCAACTCGACAACTGATGTAAGCATCCACAGTAGCTAACCAAGGCCTTCCCAAGATGAGGGGGTATCCAGTAAGTTTAACCTTTGGCTGAAGGACCAAGAAGTCAGCAAGGTACTCCCAAGAGTCAACAGAGACCAAGACATCTTCCACACTCCCTTCAGGAGTCACGGTGGAGCGGTCTACTAACTGCAGTACTATCGAGGTCTTCCTTAGGGAACTCTGAAGGTTGAGTTTAAGCATAGTGTCCCTGGTCATCACATTAATGGCAACCCCTAGATCAATCAAGGTATGGGGGATTATGGTGCCATTGATGTGGACATCAACTACAAGACTCCCAAGGTCCAAATATTTTGGACAGATTACTTGCCCCAACATTAGATTGGACAATTGTCCTATGACATTGATAGTCGGGGCATCTCTCTTGCACCTGCCTGGGTGCCTGAAACACTTCTCCTTGATAAATTTGTTGTATATTGGTACATTTTTTATGGCCTAGAGAAGTGGTATTTTCACACACAACTGCTTGAGTTCTCCTAGAAGTTCAGTCTCCTTGAGGTTTGGTTGTGTGGTTACTGTTAGTCGCTTAGGAAAGGGTGGAATGGCTTTGGGTTCACTTCCCTGTTTCTCTTCCTCCTCCTCTACGAGAGGAGGTTGGTGTTCTGGAAGGACCTTCCCAGATCACATGTTGATCTCTTGGATCTCCACAGCATAGGTAGGGCATGTTGTTTCCCAGTATATACCTGCTGGGCTTGTCTGTTGTTGGGGTTCGGGTTCGGTTGAGTAGGCATCTGGGGTTGTCTTGGAGGAGCAGGAGGTAATGGTTGTGGTTGAGCCAGTGGTGGAGGCAGAATGGTGGGAGGAGAGTTGTATTGGGTCCTCCACCCCGGTTGAGGTGCATTCCACTGAGGTTGTGGCTGGACATGAGAGTGAAACGAATGAGCAGTAGGTTGAGTATGGTATTGAGATGGATAAGACCACGGAGGAGGTGCGGACCAGGAAGGATGAGTAGAGGGGCCCCAAGAAGTTATATGAGCAGATTGGTTGGGGTTATAATAAGCTTTGGATGTCCCTTACATCCCCTGCTAGTAAGGTTTGGGCCCATGTGGCCTCCTTTGGTTGAGGAAGTAGAGAGGTTCAATAGTCGCCTCAGTCCCCGGTACATGGCTTTAAATCTGGGCAAGGTTGTGCATTGGTTGGTGGGGTGGTCTTCCTCACAAATGAAATGCACCTCTACCAAATGCAATGGACACTCGTTCTTAGGGTGCTTCCTCATACATCTGGGACAAAAAATGGCCAAAGCCCTCTCAACTTCCTCTTTCTTTTGTTAAATTCGAAAGGTATCAAGTTGCATGGCAATGGTCTGTCTCATCTCACTTTTGAGGTCTTCCATCTGATTAGAAAACTCATGCTTGGAGAAGGTGGTACTAGCTGAAAGTGGATTCCCCCTTCCTCTTTTCCTCGCTGCCCTGGAATGATTTCTAAACACAGTCTTTATGTCCTCATAGGGTAGTTGTTAGATGTCTCCTCCAGCTAGCAAGTGAAGGGTATCTAGCAGGTCTTTAGGGACTCCTCGGAGTAGAACCAACTTCAGAGATTCAGGGTCAAGTGTGCACCTGGCCCATTTATAACTAAGCTGGAACCTCTCCTCGTAGTCTTCTAAAGACTCATCATTTCCCATGGTCATCCGAAAGATTTCTCCCTTTGTTTCCTTTGACCTATAGTAGTCCCGGTATTTGTTGTTAAAGGCTTGCTGCATCTGAGCCCAAGTAGTGATAATGTTTCCAGGTAACCCCATGAACCAGCACAGTGTTGCATCCTTGAGGGTAGAAGGAAAGAGTTTCAACTTTTGCTCGTCCTCCGCATAGTCATAAGTTCGACAAAGGACGAAAAACTCAAATAGGAAGGTATTAGGGTCTTCAGTGGTCAATCCATGGAAGTGAGGTAAGGTTGAGGGACTTATGTTTTTCATTTTCATATACCCATTGGTCTCTCAGATGGGAAAAACACCTTCTATTCTCTTGTTATCTCCCATACCATTTCTGCGTTCAACCATGGTCTCAAGAGGGACGTTCTCTTGCTCTTCTTCTGTTATAGGATCTTCGTATATCTCAGGAGGTTCACCTATAGGTTATTTTGGATCACAGCCACCAAAGAAGAGAGAAGGGTGACTCTATGATGTGGTGGGGG